>JAGDFM010000140.1:559-78195 GCA_019155715.1 Phytophthora pseudosyringae | reverse complement strand
CAAATGATTGGATGCAGACTAGGTAGTGAAGACAGTGTAAGCTCCGATCAATCAATCACTTTCGAATCTTCATTCTACCCCTCAAGTGGTTTCCTGCCTCCGCTCCGGTCTCGCCCAGAGTGCTGCCTCCCTCCGCTTCGTCCAAGCTTCGTGTCCAAGATCCATACCTTCCATCAGTATCCTTTATTGGCTTGACCTACCAGATCATCTTTACCTGACTCGTGAACCCTTTGTTAATGATACTATTTATTGTGAGGTCCTTTTCATGCGTTGACCAATATTAGTCCATCCTTAGTCTGAATAGACTATTTCTGTGCAGAAGCTTATCGTCACCAAAAGTAGTATGAAATTTGGTGTGCAACGCTACGATCCAGGCCTAGACGAGTGCCTCAACAATCACGTTCTTTGTCGCTGTTGACTCATGGTCACTCGACGTATCTTCATGCTTCTCGTTATTATCCTGATGATCTACAAACTCCAACGGGTACTTATTCACGATCCCCTGTAAGTGTGGGAAGAGCTGTTCTGTGGTCCAGGTTCCGTCATCACCAATGACAAACCTCAGCGCATCATAGCTTTTAGAGCGTAGTTGATACCGTTTTTGTCGCGCTTTTCGTTGATATCCCTTACAGCAGCTGCCACCAGCTTCAGAGATAACTCCTTTTCCGGATTCTTCAACTTACCTGAATAACACTCGTCCTTTTGGTCTTATTTTGCCACTCGCTTCTGAAAATGGCGGCTACAATCCTCCTGATGTATTCCGGCTTCACAGACCTATGGATTGACAAAACAGAAGGGGTCAATTCGCGCTCAACTTAGCGCGGACGAAATATCAGTTGCTGATCGGACCCGTAAGAGTGCCCATGAGTACCTGCAGTATACACTGAGCCCCACAATGGTGGCGCATTCACCTCGACATCTCCGTCTATTGACATCGTTGCGGCGGGTAACCAACAGTCACACACTGGAAAACGTCAGGTCGGCGAAGAAAAGCAAACGCAGATTGAGCGCGAGGTTGCCGAGCACCTGGGCCAGCGGAAGCGCGACTTCCTCAGCAGGTCTCTCGATGACAGTACTGTCGCGAATATCGATGAAACATACATTGTAATCGACTTCGATAATGGAAAGACACTCGGGTTTGTGGGAGAAAGCAAGCCAAGTGTCGTCTCTGGAGCGAATGCCCCTGATGACCAAAATGTGCAAGGTATCAAGCTCGAACGCGAGCTCGGCTACATCTAGATTAGAGGAAGACACATATTTCATACGTTAAGCCTCCGGTCACTTCGAGAGCAGAGCAATACGGTACCAGCCTTTGGAAGCAGGAGCTGAGAAGGCAATCATGCCTCCCTTCTGCACCACCGCCTTCCCCCGGTAGCCAACTTTGTTCCTGCTTGCCCAAATGCCATAGCGGCTACATCACCGGCATACACACCATTCAATCAAAGCGCGTAAAACAAGCAGCTCGCATACAGCAACAAAAAGAAATCGAAGTCTATCTCTGGTCCTCACTTTCCACGACAGGCTCCCCACTGTTGTCCTTCGTCGTAGTGGTCAGGCAATGAAACGTTCGTCTACTTGGTGAACAGCACAAGCCGACCCAGGGCAGCAAGTTCGGCTTCGGCGACGACAGCGGGGACGACGTGGCCAGCGGTTTGAGCCAGTCGAGATTTCGCTCGCAGCACGATCGGGTGCTTCTCCACGAACACATGCACACATCTCAGACAAAATTTCGAAATTAGAAGAGCGCCATTCCCATCCGAAGAACTGACGTCGAATGGGGTCGTTGGGTTGGCGAACTGTTTGACGGCATCTTGCCAGAGTAACGCGGTAACGATCTTCAGCATGCCTTTCGCAGGCGGTCGACTTCTTCGAGTAACGCCGGATACATCCGGGTCACCAACTTACTAGGCGATCGTCCTCTGCCTCGTAGACACTTGCAGTTGGTTCGAACACACCCATGGTTCCGACGCCCTGAAATGACTGTTGACCCACGCGCTGCATGCATAACCGCCTCTCATTTACGCCGCCAGTCCCATGGTTTTTGCTATGTTTGCCTGACGGGTTCGATACTTGAAGACAGACGGAAACTTGTCAGCCGCCTTTGAGTGAACAGCTTGGCTCCATGGATATCCACAATCTTCAATCCATCTGATCACCTGTCGACGATGAGTTATGCTGCTCACCAACTAAAATGTTGGAGAGATCGAGAGGGTTGACCCGTGCGTGCTCTGTGCAGCCGAGGGGGCAACATGCTCAACTTCTGTCACCTTAGCAGCAATAGACGAATTCGGAGATCCCACGTCAGTCACGGATGATGGAGCAACAACGGCGAACCGACAAATCACAGTGGATCAGTTGTCGCACGGGACACGGCTATAGCGTCCATTCTTCGTAAAAAGAAGTCAAATAGAAATTCTACCTGCGACTACCGCCATTTACCAGTCATAAGGGCCAACCCATATGCGTATCTGGTTAGGGTTTTGAATTGGTATGTCATACACGAATTGCGTCGTACATAAACGAAATTTTCTGTAAGATAACCTGGCATCCCCCCCCTCCCTGCACTACGCTCGACAGTTATGACTTGCAAAACGTCATCAGCGTCATTTCCCAGCCTCATCGCGTAGATCGGGTGGGATTGAATAGTAGCTTAAGGTGTACCCTCAAGTCCTCCGCGTTTAACTGCTCCTCTAACGCCATTGCGCTCGCTTCTACCGCCCACTCAGCGCCCGGCGTATGCATGCCACCTCCTGGTTCATCGCCTTGCAGCATCTTGAAAAATTGCGTTGAACCAATCATATGTGTTTCGTACTTTAGGGTATATATTACGGTACGGTTTGCCCTTATGGCAAAAACAAATAACATTGCTATCCATAACGTGCTTCTTATTGGCCACAACTGATGACAAGAATGGCCCTTATGACAGATAAATTTCGGTAAAGACTAAAGACCTAACGTTGTAAAGTAGAGTTTAGGAAGGTTGCTTGCGAAAGGGTTAAATGATTCGCTCCGTTATATATAATAACTTGGTATTACTACGGTGGGTACAGTAGCTAGTCTGCGTTCAAAATTAGCCTGGTTCAGTATTAGTCTGATTCAGACTATTTACTGCGACTGAGATTTGAGCGATTTCAATATTAATCTCAGCACAAAACGTCATAACTAGTCTCTGTTACATGGGGCGTAACTTGCTAAGCGATTTGATTCCTGCCCGTCCACTCTTATGACGTGAGTTCGAGTCGCTGCATGTGATTATTATTCGGCACCAGATGGAGGCAAACGCCAAGAATAGTTATTTCACCGTTCGTTTGGGTAAGGGATGTACCGTATGGATGAGCAGGCAGTTTTGCCTACATCATCTTTCTGTTTTGCCCAATTGCCTTTATTTGATACCCATTGTTTCTTTTGTGAAAAACTATCATGTTCACATTACACGATTCATACCCATATCGTCATAAATGGTTGTTTAGTTCAATAATACAAGTGCAAGACCAGATATATAAGTTTTAATAGCAATTCAAACATTTGTCGTGGAGACACCACCGTCCGCACATCAATTTCGTAGATGGCTGAAGTGCATGATACCTCACATGTAGTGCAAGAACTGCAACGTCAACCGCTACATTGCATTGTTCTATCTCCCTGAACCGGTCTGGCCGAGAAGACGCGCGTTCGTTAGAGTATAGGAAAAAAGAGCTGTCTCCATGCGATGGGTGTATAGAGAACGTGGGTGTTCACCAATGCCCGGGCTGCAATGCATCGATACATCCATTTTGCGGTATTTCTATCAACGCGGAAGGCTATAGCCAGGCGATCCAGTGTCCTCGCTGCAGCTCATCCGAAACAAGCCCCCCTGGTGACAGTTCTGCTGCGACTAAGTCGGATCAAGAACAAACTCCGCCGCTCTCACCCAGATGCATGCTGGTATGAAACCTCACACCACTTCGACTTCTCTGATTGTGGTAGCATTTGCATGAGCAGACAAATTGCTGCGCGTAAACGGAAAGGGTGCACCACAAGAGAAATGCGTAAACTGTAACTTCGTTTTTGTAGTGAGGGGTGATTTCTGATATCACCTTTTCTAATTTGTTATAAAGACAGTTGACTCAATGTTGAACTTGTGTAAAAGGAAGGAAAATGCGCCCTTTTAAGATGGTATATTCCAACCTTGTTTTGCAAAACAGCTTAAAAGGGGGCATTGTGCTTCCTTTTGTCACGAAAGGGTTAATAGATGCCAGATCTACGGTTTGTACTCTGTTTCATTATCTGGTGCCTAATCCATATATAGTCGAATCGCCTTGAATGCCAATGCGTGACTGGGCTTTTTAAGTGCCTGCAACATATATAATCAGAATACTGCTCCCCCCTTCAATTTTTGGCGAATGAAGCGCAATCCGGTTTTCCACGAGCCCCATATTAACTCGATTGGCTGGAGCGTTGGGCGTTATGAAGGGGTATAATAGCGCAGGTGAGTGTGCCTTGTTGCAATATTGCTGGCTGCATAGACCGGCACCAGGTTCGCTATAACATTATTGTAAGTATTGCACCTCAAAGTATGCAATAACAAATAAAAGATTACCGACGGTGCTCAAATGCTCCTACAGCCAGATTCGTAGTTGAATTTAGTTTGTCTGGTCCTTATGATATCCAGATCCATCCATTTGTATATTGGAGCATACGTATTTATCCTTCACGTTCTTACACAGCGCCTCGAATCATGTCAACCAAGTCGTTTCCAAGACATGGTTGACTTCTCTGAAGATTCTCTACGGAAAAGCTGGAAAGGAAACCGGTCAGTGGTCACTTGAGCTTCATCAATATCGTTACAGTCTGGAAACTCGATCAAGAGCCGGGCAAAGGCATCTTTTGGTCGAATGTCAGCTTCTATTGCAAGGAGGCCCCGTAAGAATGCTGCATGGTTGGTATAGAATGTGCGGTGACGCCTCTGAGGTGGTGTTGATTGCATTGACTTCGGCTCCGAAGGTTCTTCTAATGCACTGGGCTATGACGCCTTTCGTTTTTTCTGCATAAGCACTGTAACCCTAGCGCGAATTTCATTTTCACCGGGCAAATTGTATCGGTGGGGATGTTGTGCTGCAAGTGCTTCGAGCATACGAGCAGGTCCCATTTTTTTGCTGGCATCAGTTTCTCCACATTTGAAAAGTTTGTCTACATCAGTCTTGTATAATTCAATGTACTTTGCACCATACATGTATCCCTTCTTTGGTCGTCGTGCCCACCCTTTGGCCAGGAACACTGGATTGTGAGATTGTTGAGTACATCCCTCTGCAATAGCCACAATTGCTTTTGAAAGTTTGGCTGACTCTACTATCTCACCGAAGTCTCCTCCATTTCGCATATCGAGCAGGGATCGTTTCGCGTAGGACTCGATATTCTTCTCAGAGTAGCTGCAGTTTAGGGCAGTATTTTGGGGGGCACGAGATTGGGATCTCAGCCGTCAAACTCGCATTCGAATTTGTGTAGTTCGGATAATATTGATTCCGGTAACAATTACAGATGAGCAACGCGATAGAATAATTCCTCGCTCGACTGTCTCATTGTTATCGCCGCAATATGTGCCTAGCGCATCGCCACTTTCACTGTCACTATCACTGCTTTCAGCATCGCTATCGTCATCGATACTCCAGACGACCTTATCCCCATCACCGTCAACATAATCCTCGCCGAGTACGCCACTGACTGTGTGGTTTTGGGCTGATTCCTCGTGATCAGCATGTTTGTGTTGTTTGTAGTGGCGTTTTCGCCAACACGACTGCATCGACCGAGCGTTGGATTCACGATAATATCAATTCCACTCCCAACGCCTGAGTATTAAAAAATCTTGATTATGAATGGTGGCCAAGTTTTCATATCCAAACCCTGCTGCCATCGAAAAGCGGAGTCCGTCAATGGCGGATGATCGTATAATATGTCGTTAGATGTAGATATGACTTTTCCTAACGACTTCGCCAATGGGGCGACGTGGCGCACACAGCTGGCATCTTATCCCGATCATAGTCAACAAAGCTCTGCCAGACAATTGGGTAGACTCTCATCTTGGTCAAGTGTTGAAACTACCTCGGCTGGTGTCGCACAATCATATCCTTGGACTACCCTGGCCTTAATGTTCCGCATTGCAGTCGCGAGATGTGCATCCAGCACTGACTTGCCGTCCTGGGTCTCTGAATGTAAATAACGCGTCACCTCAATGCCAGTAACAGCTCCGAGGAGCGGTAGCATCAATGCAACGAATCCATTCTGATAGTACGAAGCATTATCAGACTGGAATGTGATACTCCTGATGAATGAGAAGTCCCGCCGGATAGATTGTAAGATTCCTTCAATGAGTGTAATCACGGCTTCTTTATCTTGTTTATTTTCGCCATCTACGATCTGGTCCACATAGAACTTGCTTTCCACTGCATCGCCACTTTCAGAATCATAGGTCCAATACCGAATCAATGCTCTATGCCACGAGAGACCACGCTTGCCATAGTGAGCTGTGGTAGTTTCTCGGTAGTATATAGGCTCCATTTTCATCTTATAGTCCACAACGACAATGGCTTCCACTGAGCCGCAATTTTCAATGCACGCTGTTTTTATCGTATCAGCAGCACTGTGCAACTCGCGCTGCTGATTCCAGACCGTACACGATGCCCCAAAACAATCTCCATCTTCTCATAGATGTCGGCAACAACTTTGAGTGTACTAGCCTCTAGATTCTTCGTTTCTAATTGCCGTCTGATATCAGCAAGAAAAAGATTCATAGCCAGACACGGCTTGCAAGAAATGGGGGCTTTCACCACGTATGCCGTGCTACGTAGCAACAGACTGAACTGAGCCATTTATCGGGGGCAAAGCTCTGTATTAGACACTCCGCTTTCCTCAAACACATGACCGCCTCCGTACTTTAGCCACTCGCGTAGGATATCTAGCTTCCGAAGGATTTCCGGGCTGGATTCCGGAAGCAGGTCACGGACAATGCGACTTAGCAACGCAAAATTATCGTTGACGAGCGATCCGGTGACGTAATTTACTGCAGTGCGACGTTGAGCACTGCTGTGCGTTAATGCTGCAGTCAATCGGTAAAAAGTTCTCTGTGATACTTTTGGTTTGCGATTTTGCAGTGCTTCGTACTGACTGAACATTATGTTCACAGGCTTTCGACGCTGAATTGCAGGAACAGTGACCCGCTTCCCGTCGATTATAATCGTCTTTGTTCCCCAGGATAAGAACGCAACATTGTCCATGGAGAGGATGTGACGAATTGCTGTATCAACGACGCGTGGGTCAAATTTCTGTCTTTTGCACGGATTCATCTGGATTGCCCCATCAGTCATAAGCAACTCAAATCATGATGTGCAGCTCAGTATGCTGATTTCCCTACGGTGAACCCTTCCACTAGCGTGCTAGAATCTCGAAGTGTACGATACGGATATACTTCACAGAGTACAGCACGAACACGTCGGGATTCAATAGATCTTTTGCGAGTCTTGGCAAGTACGCGAGCTGATGTAATCAGCACTTCATCGTCTGCTCTTGGATCTAACCAGTTCGTAAATAGCTCCAAAAAATGAGATGCGGCCTCGCCGCAAATTATTTCCGCAATGCACTGAAGTAATCGAAGTGCAAGGTTCGATGCAACAGTTCGTTGATATGCTTCTGTCGTGGTGCTCTCTTCAGTCGGCGTCCAAAAGCTTGGGGAAGAGCGTACCCCCACTGACGATAGATGCTTCAAAACAAATTGAGTTTCATCCGCATCAATGGAGAAAAACTTCATTGTTGCTAATATACTTGGCATTCCACGACGAGCTGGTGTAGGTGTCAACGAAGGCGGACTAACAAACATTCCTTCCATTGGTGCCCTACTTGACTGACGAGCACGCGGCGTCCTCGGCTGATATCCACCCCAACCCGATTGTTGGTCAACTACCCCAGCCATTGAACCCACACCATTTCCATGTTCTTGACGTGGCATACACACAGCAACGGCTGGACACTCTACAGCAGCAACAGCGCCGCCAGCTTCACCAACAACGTCACCATGCACGCCACCGTACATCAAGTCGCTTCCGACCATTTCGCGAACGCCAACAACGCCATCACGCACTCCACCGTCCACGGTATCGTCCGCAACGGCTGTCACATGATCCAAATGCAGTGTACAAGAAGCACGCGTCGACCGCGACGAATCTGCTGAGTGCGGTTTCGCAGTAACTGCACGTAAAGATTTCCATATGAAAGTTTGACTTTGCTGCTGGCACCTTGTTTCAGACACATTTATCGCACGTAACTTAGGCCCAGTTGGTGCTGTAGTAGCGGCTACACTTGTGTTGCTGCTTGCTCTGGCTTGCGTACTGTTGACAGCACGGTCGATGCTGTTATTACCTCGCTGTTGGTTGGCCAAACGGGCTGCCTTTGCTGTACGCACTCTGATGGGAACAATCCCGCGGCAGTGATTTTATTGGCTTTGCTGAAGGCTTGAACGAGTCCAGTAGCGTTGAGCTCGGCGTCACCCCCGCTATTACGAAGTTGCATGCAATTTGTGCGAGCTGCCATCGCTGCACGCGCTCTGGCTGCAGCGAGTCCTGCAGCGGCAATGTCACGGGCTGCACTGCTCTTCCTGTAATATTCACCGGGGCCTCGCTTCCGCTTGCTTGTGCTGCTGTAAGTGATCTGCCAATGCTCTTGCCCGCCTACTTCATCCAGAGGGTGTTCTCTTGGGTTCACCATGTTCGGTTGGATCCTCAGACGCCGCAGTAAAATACGATTGGGAGAAGAAAGCATACGCGTAATATACCGTAAAATAATATGGCTAAGTAAATTCTAAAATAAAGGCGACCTTCCGCATGCTTCAGGTCCAGCTGCAACAAAGTATGGCTGGCATTGTCATCGTCGCCACGGTCGACCTAGACATGGTGGCAACATAAAACTCTGTCATTACCTTTCAACAACACCGGAGAGTATGTCTACGAAATTTCAGCTCTATCGTGCAATCCTTGGTGGACCGAATTTATCGATCCCCCGAGATGGTGCCTGGTTCTTACAGGCATTGCGTGTTAAAAAATATAAATTAGTATTATGGAAACCAAAACAGTATAAACAGCAAAACGTACCGTCCGCGCGAGTCGTAAGCACCACTGTCAGCCTTCCCGGGTGCTTTTTCAGTCCGACGATGTGAGCAGGATCTTGGCGGCCCTTCAAGGCCCAGGCGCGGTGTGGCGGCATCTCAAAGTTGATACCTGTCTCATCAACATTGAGGATACCACCACTCTGGTATTGACGGTACTGCTCCCAAAACTTGAGCGTGAACTCAGCGCGAATCACTTGGAGCTCTTCAAGTGATTTTTTAGCACCTTGGGGTTTCTGCGATGAAAACCCGTGTCTAAACAAAAGAACATTAATTGATACAACATAAAGCCTACCAAAATAAGTAAAATCACGGCGTATCGATTTGCTAATCGCTAGCAGAGGCGTTCCAGTGCCAACACGCCACTCTTACGACTGGATATGTACTCGGCAACCCATTGCGGATCCTCCGCCCACATCAGGTCGATGATAGCATCCGTCGATAGCAACTGCATGTCAAACAATTACAAGAATTAGATAATTTTTTGTGAAATGTAACAGAAAATATTACCTTCTCGTCGCGCCGAACTTCCTTCATGTAGGTGACGATGGCCGAAACGCTAGGAAACAACTCCTTCCTCCCCTGGCCCTTGAGCGTCTTGGACGTTTTGGGTCCCATGAAGTCCAGCAGCTTCTCCGCCTGCTTGGACCAGCTGAACACGCTGCTGCGAGGATACCCCAGGACCCTCGCAGCTTCCTCCACGCCTACATCTTGTACGAGTAGGACTGCGACTTGCTTCTCCTTCACTGTGTATGTGCGCTACTTTCGTCGACTGTGCATAATGCAGAATGTGTGATTTTACTGGCGACGAGATGTCGTTTTACCGTGACCACTCAATAGGTTTCGTTGTTTGGTTGGTTTAAAGAAATGCAAATTCTTGCATTCTATTGGCTAATAAAAGGAACCGAGTTTACTATGGGAGTTGAAATTATGGATTGGCAGACTGCCGAGTTTCTCGTTGCCGGCTATTTTAGTCGTTGTCTGTAACCCTTCTCCAGCAACCATCCTAAATTATACTATACAACCTTAGGTCACTTGTCTTTACTCGCAGGTAGAATCACTGCTTTTGACACAATTTACATAAAAAGAATACTGTCTAGCGTTGTCCCATGTGATATCTGACCCACTGTGTTTTGGTGTACAAAATAAATGCATATATTACATATTGGTTTTATTGAAATGTGAATACTGATAGCACATTATCTAACTTGTTATAAAAGACGTAGATTTTATATTGAACTTGTGTAAAGGAAGCAAAATGCTCCCTGGACGATAGTCGTTTTTAGTTTGTTTTTCAAAACAGCTTAAAGAAGAACGTGTGCTCCTTTGTATCGCGATAGGGCTAAATCACAGCAGTTTACAAGCGGATACCAATTTTCTATATTTCGAAACTCATGTTTCGACCGAGACATGAAGAAGCGGGGGCGAATTCTCGGGTGGAGCCATCCAGTACTTTTGAACTTGCTCAAACCGAAACGAACGCTTTGTTTGTGGATGGAATGTGTCGGTGCGTGCCCCAAAATTGAAGCAGTGCATGATATTCACAATTTATGACCGTTCCACCAAAGGCTACAGTGCTGACGGTTAGTATACTGCCACCCAGACATTTTTGGATATTTCATCCAATACGACGCATAGTACAGTCCAGTTTAGACCAATGAAAAGAGCAGACCAAAACGAAGCGAACACCACTCGATTCACATCACTCCTACACTTGCTCCCTCCGCCACATCAAGTCAACGCCTGCTGTGGCCGGCGTGAGTGGCGATTAGTATACTGCTGGTGCATAATTTACTGCGAAGGGTACATTGCTTTCGCGAGTGCTTTCTCGCCTGCTCTCACCTGTGCCACCGAGACTACTGATCTGTTTCTTGTGCTCCTATTACCGCTTACAGCATGCCCAGAGGGACCAAACGCACCTCAGAAGAGCAACATCGTATAATTGCCTTTAAGAAGGCTGGTCTAAGCGAGCGGGCCATTGCGAAGCTCGTCCGTCGCTCCCGGTCTGCTGTGCACACGTTATTGTCCAACCCAGAGGGCTACAACCAGATTAAACGGATCGGAAGGCCCAAAAAGTTCACACCGACAGCAAAGCGGCGGCTGCTTCGTGGAGCTTCGGGTGGCGAACTCAGCTCTGGTGAGCTCAAAATGGCGCTGGAGCTGAGTATTTGTGCTCGCCGCATCCGTGAGTTGCTCTATGCTGACCCAAACATGAACTTTGCCAAGCGCGAAGGCTCTTTTGTGCTGACCAAAAAGCACAAGGAGGCCCGGCTCAAATGGGCCCGCGAAAAGGTGACTTGGGACGCGGAAAAGTGGGGGCGCTGTGTCTTTTCGGATGAAAAAAAAGTTCAATTTGGACGGACCGGACTGTATGCAGTACTATTGGCACGATTTGCGTCGTGAACCGCAGATTTACTCTAGACGTCAAAGTGGCGGTGGCAGTGTCAAGATATGGGCGGCCTTTGCCTCAATGGAAAGTCTAATTTGGTGATTTTGGAGGGCAACCAAAACAGCGAGCGGTTCATCTACACTCTTTCAGAGCACCTACTGCCGTTTGTCGACCGTGGCTACGGTCGAGATTGCATATTTCAGCACGTTAACGCATCCATCCATTCGTCCAATGCCACTAAGGAGTTTTTGAAGGAGGAAAAAGTGGCCCCCTGAGATCCAGTTCGGTGTGTCTCGCGACGACACCACCGAATTCTGCAAGTTGTTTCAGTGACAAAGTGTACCGCTGAATTACGACCGCTTGATGGTCAACATCCATTTGAATTCGATCGAGAACCTTCGTACGCGCCATGACTTCTGCTAACCGCTTGAGGCTGGCGCCTATATCGTGAGTGCTGGTGGCGATGGATTTGAACAATGCCTCGATGTGATCGCGCATGGACCTGGTAAGCGGTTAATTGCGCTTGACGATTACAACACCAGTTACGAGCCGCCGACGTTTGTCAATCGCCTCAGCTACCAGCAATGGATTAAGCCCTTGAAGTGGATATGTAGCGTCGAACCGAAACTGAGTACAAGTGTTGTTATGAAAAGCCGTAAGCCAAAGACTTAACGCAAGAGGGAGAAACATCTGATACAGCAACAGCAGCAGTAGGGGATGTAGTTCGAGCATACATACAGGTCTGCACAAGCCCGATGGTACGTTTACCCAACTGACGGACATGTTGTTCGGTTTTCGCGCTGCAGCTGATATCCCATTCGACATGGCGATCCCAGTTGTATCGGCCCTGTACTGCGTGAAACTTGGCTAACAAGACCTTTCTCTACCCCCTTTGCCTCGACGAACGCCTGGATCGGTGCTCCAACAATGCAAACTTTTCGCTGAACTTTAGCACCGCGTTACAGCCCCCCTTAAGTCTCCGCCGCCTGCGCAAGCTACGACGACATCCTTCTCGCCGTCCGCGGCATGGGTGCCTTCGCCAACACATTTAGGTACGCCCACATGGTTCGGCTGCTCGATCGCATTCGCTGGTTCGTGTCAGACAACCAAACGGCTGACCCCGGCAACACGCCGATGTGGGCCACGCGCACGGTACAGTATGCAAACCTGTACATGGGCAGGCCCGTCGGTCATCTGACCGAGGACTTGCCGACATGGTTCTGCGCTGCCACGGACGCCATCGAGTATTGATCTCTCGATTGGCTACTGGCGCTTCAGAGCCTCCCAGAACCACGCACCGAGCCAGTCGCATAGTCGCACCCTACATCGGTCGGTCCAACCCGCCGTACGCCTACGACTCGCGCCCCGGTCATGCCGGAGCACTGTGAGTTCAATCCTCAGCAGGAGTATATCGGGTGTCTATCGTCCCCTTTTATGTGTGACGCAAGCCTGTTCATGTCCCTTGGTTTGTCCCTTAATATTTTGTCCCCACCCGTAGGATGAGTAGGATTGCGCGCGTACGGTCAGCTTCGACATTAACAATAAATGAAGGCCAAGATACCAGCGGGTGCGCACACTGTAACAGACGGCATAAAAGCAAATACAGCAACGAGTCTGGCATTTATTTCTGCGCCCAATTTGACCAAGGGAAGATGCCGAAGCTGCACGTCGGAAATCGGGTATGGAAAAAAAGCAAGTGGCACGACCGAAAGATAGGTATCATCCTTCAAGTCCTGAAAACGAGCCGGCAGTATACGTACGAGGTGCGGTGGTCAACAAGGGTGGTGGATATAGTTGCAGCTCGTTCAAGTCGCGTAGAACCGAATCTAGCCTGCCTTCCAATCGAAGACACTAATCAATTTAGTGGGGATTCTCCTTTGTGGGACTGCTTAGCACCCCCATGGCGGTTCTACAAGATAATTCTGAGTCTGAATATACTTCCAGTTAAAGCGAAGGATGCGACGAAGACGATGGCAATGTTAACGCCAGTTCCGAGGACGATGATTATGATGTTGCAATCGCTCATGATCGACGCTGGATATCGCGTGATTGAATTTTGATTGACCAAGCAGCAGATATCCCTTCTTGTACCACCCGCTTCTTGTGACCACCTTATTTACAGCTCGGTGGTCAATTGCTAGCGAAATATTTCTACTTGATGTATCACATGGCCACTGTCAATGATATTATGCGTCCGACAAACATCAGTCTGGCTTCGCATTCATTTCGCCGGATTAGGCCGGGCGATTTTTTTCACTGGTTGGGAATTCGCTTGGCGATGACAGTGGACCCTTGTCGTGGAGGATCACGTCTTTATTGGGCAACTAAACCAAAACAAGAATGTGCGAACACACCTGGCAACAGAAAGGTGGAAGGAAGCGCGTGAGCTCAAAGGTATTCACGGGTCACGGACGACTCCTGGGTGGATACAGACGTTTATGGAATATCACAATATTGTCCTGCGCACACAAACTGGCAAGAAACTAGTTAGCGAGGAAAAGCAGCGTGAAATTGAGCAAGCGGTTACTTCCCACCTCGGCAGGACCACGCGGAGGTTCGACGATGGCTCACCTAACGAAGACACGGTGGAGACGATTGACAAAACGCACTTTGTCATCGACTTCGACAACGGGAAGTCTCTCCGATTTGTGGGTTAGAAGATGTTGAAGTACACCGTTGGCATCTCCTGGGGGAAGGAATGACAACGGTCGTCACGATTTCCGGTGAACTTGGTGCTAGAATTCTACCCCCGACCATGATATTCCAAAACAAGGATTCAAGCTACCCGATACACGGAGTGAAGGACAGTGTTCCAGGAATGTGCTATCGAGCAGACCCCAAAGGTTGGATGGACAAGCGGGTCTTTCGTGAGTATCTTGGAAGGCAAAGTGCTATGAGTGCTGACCAGTCCAGTAGTGCACTTGGTGATCGGCTCTTTAGACAACCGCCCTGGATGACAAGCTGGAAGATTTGCCGCTCCCTTGCAAAACAGTTCGCAGGCTTCCGTGGTTCACGTCATCTTCCTCACACGTTAAGACTGCGAGCTGCATCTTGCGGGTCACTGCTCATTGCGCGAATGCCCGATTGATACAGAAATTTAGCACGGTTGTCCTATAGATATCTGTGGGTTTGCAAGTTGCCGCTCGAGGATCAAAGCTTTCATTCTGCGATTTGCTTTGTAACCGATAGCCTCACTAGCCTTCCGATCTCCCAAGTCCATATCGACACTACTGATGCAATGCGCGTTTGCCAACTGCATCAAACCCGAGCTGGCAGCCATTGATCCACCCTCTGTCTGCGAACAACGAGCGCATCAGCTGTTCTCTGAAGGTCGCTACGATCCTGGCAACATCGCTGTGTGGTATGTTTGCCAGTAATACTCACGTGTCGATTTCTTTGTTAATAATAATAAATCTCCGTTGCAGGTTTTGTAGCCCTACCAGCAAGAACGAGCCTGGATCAACTGGTCCTGCAGCCAACTATATGATATTATGGGTTGGTGACGGTTTCGTCGTTGCGCCAGAAAGCTGGTCAGGATTCAGGGAGTATGCGCAGCGAGTGGGGAGAACTTTCAAGCAGCCAATTGTCGGTGGAGAACTCGACGGAACCCCATACTTGTACACAGTTCAGACTTGGTGCCGAATAGTGATGTCGAAATGGTCAGCTGTCGTGCACCCGTGGTTGCGTTGGCTGAGAGCAACCAGCGTTCGAGATGTCTACGAGGTGAAGTTGACGAAGTGGTACAACTACACCGTACAATGAGTGCGCGTCCCGTACCATAAATTGTGAAAGACGAGTTCACTGCAATGGACTTAACGCGCCTGTTGCTGGATCGACGTGACGGCATGGTGTGCTGGCAGCTCCAAGGCCACTGCAAGCATGTGGATATTTGCCAGTAGTTTCGCGAGGGGTGCGTTCCTGTTCAAGCGCAACCCTCGCTCGTGTTTGGCTTGGTCGTAGTGCTTCGAACGCAGCGCTTATTCTCATCGGGAAGCTTCGCAATGAACTCTCTTCGCACGAGAACCGACAACGAATGAGCCGAGATGGAATTATTATCTTGAAGCACAACCGGAACGATATTAGACATATGAGTCCATTTGAAACGACATTATCGTTAAGCTGTTTTTGAGTTTTTTTTTACTAGAGGGTTTTGAAGTCGCTCCATCGATTTTTCCTATCTAAACGGAAAGCCAGAAAACGACATGAACCAAAATTCAATTCAAAATGATCGTCAACGAAGGAAGACTTTCACTTGCCTTTTTCAAACGATTTTAAGCATTGCTAGGGGTTCTAGAAGATGTTATTCGCGTCACAATTGCCTGCAGATCATTTTGGCCAATAAAAAACAAATAGACCACTTGCCTCCAGCAAGGAGATACTTTTTTCGCTCAATGATGTGCGCAACTCTAATTTGAGGTTAAATAGTCGTTTGGTTTTGAATGGACTCAAATGACTGGCTCCGAAATTTTGGGGAGACCTTGTTTTTCGCGAACCAGCTACTTCAACCCCTCCTCAGATGCGTATTTTCCAAAGGAGTTGGTTGGAGCTCATGCCCGTCAAGCGCAAACGAAACGCTTGGGGCGATTCGTCGGCGATTGACTCAAAGAACCTCCCGTGGAAATTTGAAGTAGAAGGCACAATACTTTTCAAAAAAAGCTCGACCCGTTGTGCCTCATCGCTCATCTCGCAGGGTCCTCGCCCCCCGCCATTGACCCTGCTCCAGCGATCTTGGCGTGTTTTAGATGCGAAGCTGGTCGGTCGGGCTGATGCCTGTCCAGCCCGTCATCTCCGTGTCTGCGAGGCGGAAGTCTCCATCCATTTCCACGCAGTTGCGAATGGCGTAGAGCAGTCGCTCGCGGCAGATTTCGTCAGTCGAGTAGCGCGGGAGCTGCAGCGCGAAGAAGCACGTGTGCGACTTTGGCATCTGCGAGTCCATCCACCCTCCAGCACTAGCTGACGAGGAGCTGCTGCCCTCTCCAGACCCGGCGGACGCAAGCGCTTGGATCTTGAACTTCTGGTGGAACTGCGCCGAGCCCAACGGCAGACGCGACCGCGCCCACACAAAGCGCAGGAACGCGCGCTTGTCTTCGGCCTCGAGGCCTTCCAGCACCCGCCAGAACCGCTGGATGAAGTCGTCGCTCGGTGCCAGCTCCTCGTCGTACTCGGTGTTGGCCTGCAGCAGCTTCACGTCCACTTCTGCCACGCCGCACATCCGCTTCTCGAGCTCCGTCCACGTCAGCAGCGCCAGAGCCGACACGGGCATGATCGAGTGCAGTCCCTGCTTGACGATGTTCAGCACTTGCTCCGTTTCGCCCACACGCGCTCCCAGCATCGCGTCTAGGTATTGCGCCAGGTTGCTCCGGGTCACGGCGGTGTTGGTGCCATCTCCGCACAGCTCGACCGTCCTCCCATCCGACAGAACCGTCGTGAAGACCAGATCCATGGCCTCGAGTTGCTCCTCCAGCTCGCGTTGCTTGGTCCCCGTGGCGGCGGCAGCCGGTCCGGTCTCGAGCCGCTCGAGCTCGTCCGAAAAGCCTTTGAGCGTCTTCCACAGCGAGTACGCGACGAAATCGATCTCTCGCAGCGTCTCGAGCGCGGTCTCCGGGGCCGAGGCCTCTTCCGCCACGAGCTGCTTCCACACCGACATGGCCAAGTCGAGACGGACGCACACGCGCGTGCGAAGACAGATGCCTATCATCTGGCCGAGGAAGAAAAACATCTCGCAGTAGAGCTGGCGTTTCTCTTCTCCGCTTTCTCCTCGCCTCGTGGGGGTGTCGCCAACTACGGGACGGGCGATGAGCGCTCCGTTGAGCACAAACTTCTCGCGGTTCGCCCCGACGCCGTTTCTCCAGTTCGGACTTGGCAGCAGGAACGGCAGGACGCACGCCGACACGGACACGCCGGGGTCCAAGTGCATTGACGTGCTGCTCGGTCCTCCGTTGGCAGAGTGATCTGAACTGGTGTTCGCGTTGTCCTCCCCGGTTTCGGGTACCTGCAGCATCTGCAATTCGGCAAAGAACTGCGAGAAGAACTCCCGGTACGGGCCCCCGTAGTCGTCCACACCTTCACCCTCGAACTTGACCTTGAAGCTTCGCAGTTGGCCGTCGTCCATGGGGTGCGAGTAGACCATGCGCAGCGTCTTGAGCGGTAGGAAGTGGAGCTCTTCGAACGCCTGGCCGAAGAGCGACAGGAAGAGGCTGCTCACGCTCCCCTCGTGGCACTTCGCCGCGGCAGCTTTCAAGCGGTTCACCTGGAGTTGCGGCAGGTCTTCCGGGTAATCGTACTCGTCGTCCGCTCTCTTGGGCGCGTTCGCTGTCTTGTCCATCAGAGCCGTCCAGAGCGCGTTCTTCACGCAGATGAAAAGGCTGCCGCGGCACTCGGACACCAGCCGACAGGGCAGCAGGCTCGACGCCGGCAAGAAATAGTGCCACGTCAGGTCGAAAAACGGCAGCGCACGACTCACGTACATGTTGCAGAAGCGCAGCAGCGCGAAGCGTGCGACGACCAACTTCTCCAGCTCCCCGCGAGGCTTCGCTAGCACGGTAGCCACGTTCGTGAGCTCCAAAACGCTCGTTTTGTCCTCGATGAGAGCGAGAAGCTGGCTCGGTGTCACATTCCACGGACTGAGTCGCGACACCTCACAGAAATCGTTGATCACGCTCAACAGCTCGCGATCAACGGCAACGCTCCACAGTGCGTGCTCCCCGTACTCGACGAGCTCTTCCAGCGACAGCGTGAAGGGTACCGACGGAGCTCCTACGCGGTCACTGCTCGAGTGCTTCCGTGAGCTTGGAAGGGTCGAGTTGGACGGCGCTGTACCAGTCTCAACCGGAGGAATCGGCAAAGAGGTCGTCGCTGAGCTTGCCGTCGTCACCAATCGCAGCTTGGACGGGTGGAAGAACCACGCTCCAGGTTCATTGTCCACCTCCACCCACACGCGTCCACCCGCAGCGCCGACGACAAGGCCGTCTCCTCGAGGCGTCCGAACGCGGTCCTCGCAGTGGAAGCCAAGCGCCCCACAGGTCGTGCTCGTGACGTCCACCCACAACGACTTCCCCGACCGCGTCGTGACAAAGCGCGTCGACCCGGCGAGCCATTCGGAGGTCATTTTAAACGCTGCGGCACACAGCGCAGCGCGCAGGGGCCTGTGCGCCACCCAGTTGGCCATAAGTTCGCAGGCGACCACGCAGTCCTCGACGCTTGCGCTTTCGTGGTCGCCGATCCGGGGCTCGCTGGAGCCGCTGGAGCTCACACAACTGCCCGCGGCAAACGAGATTTTCTGCTGTCTCGAGTAAAACGCGACCGCGGGGCACACTTCTCCGACCACGTTGTCAAACGCCAGGCCCAAGTCCACGCCATTCTTGCTGAACGAGAGCTCGCCTTTCTCGCAGTCCAAGCGCACGCCGATGCAGTCGCCTTCCGTGAACGGCTCGCCGTACGCGCGCACCCGGTTGCGCTGGTAGTAGAGTGCCTTGTCGCCGATGAACCCCCAGGACTGGTCGTCAGCGCCCAGGAACGAATCCAGGTTTGCCTGTCGAGTGGCGACGCCTACGAACAGATAGGGCGAGCTGGACTTGTCAATGCGGACGACCCAGGAATGAATCCCCGTGGAGAAGCCCACGACGGCGCACGCGGCTTTCCAAACCTCGTTCCCAGAGTACGACACGCTGAGGCCATCGTCCGCAAACGCCAGTAAGCTACTGCGGCTTCGCTTCCGGTCGAAGTGCAGCGAGGAACCGTCCGGTTTCGGATCACCCGGCGTCGTTGGAGGTAGAAGAGATGATACCAAAGATTGAGGCCTGCTCTCGCCACCTCCGCCGCTCAAGTCGCTAAAACCTGAACAGCACTGCAAAAGGTGAACAAGTTCCACGTAGCCCTGGAGGTACTGCGAGAACAGCAGCCGGCCCTGCATCACCTCGCGACTGTGGCGTACGCTTGCAGCAGCTACGAACTCTCGGACAACCAGTTGCGACTCGATCACCGCGTCCTTGGCTTGAGTTCCCGTGACGACCAGCAGTCGACAGATTGTCCGCAGCGCCACAAACTTGAGTGGCAAATTGGTCGTGCCAAGGCAGCCTCGTAGTCGACGCAGGACGCTCTTCACCAACTCAGAAGGAAGACACAAGGACGAGCTGGTGGGGCCAGCCAGCAGCGCGTCTAGCAGCCAAACGACGACTTCGATTCCGGGTTCCTCCGCCACGGCCTTGTCCGGTCGCTGGAGATCGCGTTGCGTCCACAAAACAGCTTCAAAGCGCTTGCCCACCGCTGCCGCTTCCAGTTCATCAAGGCAAAACGCCAAAGATGCCGTCGCAACGGAAGTCGCGTCGCGGTTGACCAAGCAGCTCATCGCCTTTACAAACACTTCGTCAACGGAGAACTCTTGGAGTCGTGGGGTCTTCGTCGTGCTGTCCGTTCTCGAGACGATTGCGAATTGATCGCCGCGCAGCAAAACCAACTTGAGCAGCTGGAGCCACTGCGCGTACGAAATGCTCAAGCGCGGGGCCGAATCCACCGGAAAGCGCGCAGACGTCGTCTGGTGCAGGAGCGTGACCATGCACTGGCGGGTGTACAGAATGGCCAACGTGTTCTCACACCTTCGAAGCTCCTCAATCAAGCCTCGGAGGTCCAGCTGGTTGGCATCCGTCTGGAAATCCTCGTCGAATGCTGAGCGTGGCGTGTCCGGTGAATTGTCAGCGATGGGCTGTGGGGCGCTTGGTGCTTTCATTTCCAGTGCGTCGGCTCGCCACGAACACATGAACCGCGACTTGGTGTTGGAGAGGAAGCCCCCGTCCTCAAAGGGGAAGTACATTTCACCAAAAAGCTTTCGCCCCATCTCTTTATCGTTCAGCGGTGGTGCCGTGCCGTCACCCCCAGTGAAGCCAGGCTTGGCTCCTGGTTTGACACCGCTCGAGGGCGAGTCGCTCGTTGCCTTCTCTTGGTCATTCTCGCTCGAGCTGATCGAGGAATTCAAAGCTGGAGGCTGGGGAGCATCGTCAGGCGGTACGACATCGTCCTCTTCCTCGTCGAAACGCGGCGAATCTCGCCCCTTGTCGCGCTCTTTGTCCAGGGTGGATTGTAGTTTGCTCAGATACTCGAGATTGTCGACTATCCAAGCGGACGCACTCACAATGTCGTTTTCCGTCTGCTTCAGTGCCAGCACGCACCAGTCTTCCGGGAACCCCATGAGCATGAGCTCCTCCACAAACTCGGCTCGGGTTTCTTCATCCTCGTCCTCGTCCTCTAAATCTTCTTCGTCCTCCTCGTCGTCCTCTACTTCGTCGCCGTCCTCGTCGTCGTCACCTTGGTCCCAATTCTCGTTTGCTGGGCCATCATCGTCTGCATCGGATACCCCCGCGTCACCCTCGCGCAGCGCCTCAGTCTCGGATGGACTCAAGCTTCGACGCCCTGTACCTCTTGGCGTGCTGAAAGTGGGCTCTTCCCCACTCAAAGGGGGCGTACGCGCACTTGGACTTGACGAACGACTGCGCCTCTCCCTACTGGAATTCAACGCGCTTGCCAGTTCCGACTCGCCATCGTCACCATGCTCCACCAACGCAACGTACACTTCCCGGCGCAGCGCGCTCACTCGCTTCTCGACGTGGTAAAGCGTATCGTGCGTCGGGTTGCTGTCCTGACTCGCAGCTAACTCCGCGATGGCGTCGATCAAAGCTGGTTTGGCTAGCAGCTCGTCGACGCCAGCACCGGTTCCAGCTATTTGAACAAGTATCTTGAGCAGGAGACAGCCAACGTTCATGGAGACCAGGTCGTCACCCATCGCGGTCTTGCCGCGTCGCGCTTCAGCGCTGTACACAAGAGGAATCACCTCGGCCGCTTTCTCCACCAATGCATTCAAGACGTTGTGGTCACTCTGCTGCGCTGTCAAGTCGTAGATAATGCTCGGATACGTCGATTCGTTCGTGTTGGGGTTGGTCGCTTCGGCCGGATGAAGCTCGTCAACGTGCACCTTCGAGTACGACCGGCACGGGTCTGTCTTTGAGCCGAAAACCGCCTCGTACCAGGAAAATCCGTTGCGCTTCTTGCTTGTCGTAGAGAACTCCACAAGGTCGGCAGCGCTCGAGTTGCTATCCATTCGAACGTACGCTAGCGTGTCTGAAACTTGTGCTGGAGCTTTGGTACCAGCCACAGTCTCGGGGGCATTCTGTGACGACGTGTGATGCTCGAGCGAAAGCACCTGAGCGCGCTCTCTCGAGCCTCGCATTTCCACTTTCAGCCCCGGACGCAAGAACTCGATTCCCCCTCCGAGGAAATAAAAGCAGCCGACCGATTCCACGCGCTTGACAGTGGAAACATGGAGCGTGTGCTTCCCGAACTGAAGAAAGAGGGGCTCCGATTCTTTCAACGCTTCGTCCTTGCAAGAACCCGAGAACTCCCGAGCAATACGGGACGTCACGCGGATAACGCTTCGCCTCCATGCGTCATTGGAACACCTGAATAGCACCTGCAGAAGCTGGTTGAGCTCGTTTGCAAGCATCAAACTCTGGCGCTTAGAAGACTGGTACCGGAGCTCGACGTCCGTTGGCAGGTCCGCTTGTTGCTCGGCGCTACCTCGAACCTCGGGCGAGAATTGGCTAGCGTGAATGCCGCGAGCGACCATCAAAGGCCACGACACCACTGCGGCGTCGTCGCCACCTCTCGATAAATGACTTGGTGGGCTTTTACTTAAGCAGAACCCGATCATCCGGATCACCTGCTGCGCGAAAACGTCCTCGAGATTGTAGAACCCAAGCGCCTCCGGGCTCACGTGCGTACACTCTTGCACCAGCACTTTAGACGCTTCCAGTGGGGGTTGCAGGGACATTAGCGCTCGAAGCACACGGAGGGCTGACTGCTGTACAACCGCGGAGTCGCTACCCAGGAAGGTCCCCCAGATTAATCGCATCCACTTGGGGAACTGGGACGTGAAGTGAACGAGTCCTTCGGACGAGGAACTGAGCAGGATGACCAACGCGTGTAGCTCCACGAGTTTGGACTGCTCGTTGGCGCCCCAAGCGACCCCGGATGGCGACTTCTTCTCGTCGAATACGATCCGAACGTGGATTGGAGACAAGGAGCGATTGTGGAAGCGGAAGTGGCTCAGCCAGCCGTCAAAGCACCGGAAACCTCCGGTCTTCTGCTCCGAAGCATTGTTGGAAGGGGTCATCCCTGCTCCATTCAGGATTCCGAGTGAGCGCGACAGGAACTCAATAGCTAACGAGACGGAAGAGCTGGTAGCGGTCACCTCGAACGCTGTCGGGAAGCGGCCAAAGTGAAGCGGGAGATCCACGTTACCTGCGGCCCATACCGGGACGCTCTGCGCAGCAAGAGAGCGCTGACAGTCGAGGACGCCGTTCAAGTACAGCCGAAGCTTGGTCGCTTCAAGCACGACGGCCACGTGGATCCACGAGCCTCCAGCTACAGATTGTTTCGACAGCACGCGCTCCCACACGCGGCCCCTTACCGAGGACTCAGCGGCGCCAGCTTCTCTATCCAAGTCCATGAGAATCCCCACTTCCAGCTGCCAGTTGTCGCTACTTTCAGGCACGAGCACGACGTAGAGCGATATCTCGCGCCCAGCGCCGCGCACGAGCACCAGCTGCCGGTCTTGGTGGCCCGGAGTCAAGTCGAACGGGTCGCCGTCCATTGTTGGAGAGCGCGGCGCCGGCGAACAGTTGATAAACAGCCACGTCGTGACACTAAACTCATTCGGTTTGGTCAAAGGAGACATGGGCATGGTCGGCTCACATCCGGAAGGGGAGATCATGCCGTCGTAGCTGAACGTGGCCCCTCTACTGTGTGCGGAAAACCTGTGGGGCAGCGTGATGGCCTCAAAACTTCTGCGAACCCCCGCCACGGGATCGGCACGAGTTGATTCAACGGCGTTCCCGTCGTCGGAAGCTAGCAGAGGCAGAAACCGGTTGCAGATCCAAGCTGCTTCGCTGTACAGCAGCTCGGTGACATCAGCCAAAACTGGGAACGTGGGTACGTCCACATCTCGTCTACTGGCTGCCTCGCCGTGGACGGTTTGCACCGCAAAGTGCACGCATATGAACCGAAACACGACCCACAGTGCGTCCTCCAAGCGGGAAAGCTGCTGTCGCGTGGCGAATTGATTCAGCGTTGGCTGCCCTGCGCTTCTGCCCACGATACTGTCCACCGATGGGATCGACGGAGACGCGTCGGCGCTTGTGTCGCAGCCACCGCGTTGCCTCGAAAGCCCGTGCAGCATTTCTTGGATCACGCGCAGAATGCCGATTTCACTCACGAACTCGAATTGTTCCGTGCTGAAGTGGACCCCCCAGGCACTGAGCAGCTCGATGACGACCCAGAACGAGGAGGAAGCGTCCGACGCCATCATCAAGGCAGCTTTGTCGGTCATCATCTCCGTCACCTGGCCGAGAAACTCGGAGAAAGCTTCGTTCTGGAGACTGGAGAAGAAGAACCCGAGGCTACGAGAGCCCGCGAGGATCGAGGGACAAGAAGCGGACGGTTGGGACACAAACACGTGCGAAACCTGGTGAACGATGTCCGCTTGGACCGAATCGAAGGAGACCAAAGCGACAAGTTCCCACAACGCTTCCAGCCCACGGACCGAGCAGCTCACGCGCCGACAGGGATCCACGAGCAGCGTTTTGATCGCATTCTTCGACGCCACGGGCTCATCCGACGTAACGTAGGCCAGAGCTTCCTGCGAGACTCCGTCTTGCCGCTCGGGTCGGAACTCCGCAGCCACGAACTTCCACCGCGTCATCGTGTGGAGCAGCGTTCGCACTCTCCTCCACTTCGAGGAAGGGAACGCCGCCAGGAACGGCAGCTTCCCGTCGCTATACGTCGCGTGGAGGTGGCGCTTAGCGGACGAAGCACCGAACTTGAAGGACGAGCTGGCAGATACGAGGAACGCGGGGTCGTACGGTGCGACGTAGCCCGCATCCAACTGCAGGTTCAAGTGTTCTTGCTCGTCGTGCACGTCGACAAGGAGCAGGAGCTCACACCGATCCAGAATCGTCTGCTGGAGAGCCGCAATCCTCGCTAGGGGGCTCTCGGAGTCTGCCTGGGGCGTGTTCTTGATCTCAGTCTTCTTGGCAGCGACGCGCCGCCGCAACTGAGCAACGCACTGCCACAAACGGATAAACGCTCGTGGTGGAGACGGCCGCTGTTCCGGTGGAGACTGGTCCAGCCCCAGTGCGAAATGACACGCTTGAGCACCGAGCAGGTTGTGGTGAAGACACGCCGCGAAAAACGCCGCCTCGATCTGGGCGTCGTTGTCATGAACCTGCCGCTCCAGGGCGTTTGCCGCAGCTTTCAGGTTCATGGAGAGCTGGGCCTGCCGCATGAGCATTCGGTACGACGGGTCTTTCGTGGCGTACTTGTCTCGCACCCAGTCGCACAGCTTGGTCGCCGCACCGCGCGGTTCTTCCGGGGTCTCGGACTCCCCCCAGTGCAGAAGCGAGAGGAGGAATGTCTTCACCGAGTAGGGCCGAAACATTTCTCCGTAGTTTTGAGCCGTCGGTAGCTGCCACAGCGGAATCGCACAGCGATTCGCAGGCGCTGGAGGGAGAATTAACGAGAACGGGGCGGTATGTACCCCCAGTACGGCAGGAAACGGCGTGTGCGCGACAACCCGGGTGTGTTTCGAGCGCGTGGAGCTCGTACGCTTGATACTTTGCGTCAATTTGGTGGCGTTCAAGCCTCCTCGGAACAACGGACTCGCGAGCCAACGAGCCGACAGCTTAGCACTCTCGACACCGTCACAGGTGAAGAACGGGTCGCCGATCACAAGAGTCACTGCCATTTCAGCTGCAAGGACTGCCAGCTCCTTTTCCAGACGGAAGTGCCAGGGCAACGCCATCGCGTCGGACGTCGTCGCCGTCTTCCTGCTCGCGGTTTTACCGTCGTCGCCACGAGCGGAGCCCAGCGCAAGCAAGTTGCTCCGTCGAAAACTTCCAGCGCTCTCGTTCTGTGGAGCCCGCGGGCTGCACGAGGACGCCACGCTCTCGACGAAAAGCTTCTCGGCCTCCTCGACAGTGGCGTCCCCACGGTTGAAGCCGTCTAGCAGTCGCAGCAAGCTCTTCAAAGTAGGCAATAGGGCCGCAGCGAAGAGCGAATTGTTGCTGAACTCGAACAGACTCACAACCAGCAGCGGCAGAAACTGGCCGACGACCGAGTGCTCGAGTGCGTCCAGCGTTTTCGAGTGCAGAGACTCCGCGCCCAGTTCCACGCGGTGGTCGTATCCGTGGGTCGGACTGGGGAGCGACTCCAGTGAAGACGCTTGGCCAAGCGCCTCACAGCATTGAGCTAACGTTGCCAGCGCAAATTCAATGAAGCAGCGCCAAGGGACCGGGACGCGAGCCAAATCCTGCTCGTCCACACGGAAAACGCGGTCGACGACGCTAGCGACAAGTGCTTCCATCTCACCACCAGGCTGCTGCTGTTCCACCTCCGTGTCTTGCTTCAAAGTCCATTCGTGGACGCTTGCTGCCCAGCTCGAGAGGTGCTTCTGTAGCCCCCCTAGAGCTTCGAAGAAGGCGCGGAAGGCGGTTTCCTGTCGTGGAGGAGTCTCCGACGAGGGTCGAAAGGCAACGACACCCGCAAGGCGTCTCGAGAAACCAGCAGCGGTGCGCTCGAGCAGCAGTTGGTACACTTCAGTTACCAACGATGGTCGGGCACGCTCGTTTTCCGGCGGATTTGCTGATGGAATGGGGGGGACAGCGGATACCAAAGGCAGAAACCGGATGATGAGAGGGTCTTCCGCCATTCTCCTCAGAAGCGGTTCAAGCAGCAGCGTCTTCGACTTCGGTAACGTATCAATCAACCACATGTCACGCCGACACAAGAGTCCACACGAATGTTCCGGACTGTCGTTGCTGGCGAGCTCCTGCATCGTGTGCAGACAGAATTGGCGCTGAAGGCACTCGCACGGGAAGAACAGCTCAAAGCCTTGCATCAGTGTGGCGGCGGCTTCTTCAGCGACTCGAGTTGCGTTCTCTCCTTCGCTCGGTGCGTTGTCCAGAACGTAGCACACATTTCGTCGATGCTTGATGTCGACGAGGGCCAACAACACTTCACGGACTTGTAGGACGGCCACTTGTGTGCGATCCAGCTCCGTCGCCCACGGCTTGGCGTCGCCTGTAGAGGATTTGCACGCTGGGGTTCCTGGAGAGAGCAGGACGATCGCCTTCGCCATACCAGAGCGCAGTAGCTGCGACAGATTGGCTTGCAGAACTCGAATGGAGGCGAGCAGCATGTACAACTGGAGCTGGTGAGTTGCGTTTGGCTGCGTTGGTCGCCTCGGAGTGGCCGTCGCGGCAGATGAAGGTCCAGACGGAGGTGCCAGGCAGCACGGAAGCTGAGATGCTGTCTCGACTTTCTTGCTACTCAGATGCTTCAGTAGAACCGCGAGGCTCTCGAACGTGGAGCTGCAGTTGTGAATCCCAAACGACTCAAAACTCCCGTCAAAGACGGAGCTCGCATCGAACGAAGCGACCGACGACGACGGGGATGCTGCACTCGTCGTAAGTGATTCAATGACACTCATTGACGGGTGTTGCAGCGTCGGGTAGCTCCCCGACTTTGGGAGAAACGGCTGACAAAGCCTGTCAAGCTGGGCCAAGACGACAGCCGCAACAAAGAGGGCGTCCGATGCGTCCGTTTGAGGTCTGGCAGCTCCACCGCCAGCGCTGGAGCTTGCGTTTCTTCGAACTTGACTGTCTTCATCGCGGAAGTCGTCGTCGGTGGGGTCAATGGCTGACACTTCGGCGCCAGCGTCCGGGTCATCCCTTGAGATGAAGCTTTTTGTGAGCCCCGAGCCTCCGAGCTCCGGTCGCTTGCTGGGGTCCAGCAATTCCTGGACTGCAGGAGCTGAAAGAATCGTCGTATGGGTGATTCCACTTGGAACAGACGTAGCAGTAGCAATGTCTGCTTTTCCACTGCCGGCGTCTTGGTCATTCTTCTCGTCGTCTTTCCCGCCCGTGAGCACGACAGTATGGTAAAAGCCTGCAGCAACCAGCGCGACTCGCTTCCCCACAAAGTCATCGATCGGGAAGGGATAGACCCGTTCCGAGGTGTCCCCTGTCCCCAGTTGGCCGTGGTTGTTTCGCCCAAAGACATACATCACGCCGTTGTCCGACACGGCCAACGTGTGGTAGCAGCCACACGCAAAGCGGACGATGTCTTTGCCTTCCAGTTCCTCGATCAGCCTTGCGCTCGAGAACCTCTGCTGCTGCAGCTGAAGGTTGGCGGCCGAGCTCGCATGGGGACTTCCGAGACCAAGCTGTCCGTAGTCATTGCGCCCAAAGCCAAACACGTGAGCTCCACTGCACAGAACAATGGTGTGGTAGTACCCACAGCAAATCTCCAAACACTCGTGCTTCTCCAACCCCGTTCGCACCTGCACCGGGACCAGTTGATTCTCCATGGACTCCATGCCAAGCTGGCCGTAGTCGTTTTTGCCAAAGGCGAAGGCCTTGCCAGTAGCCGTCACCACCATCGTGTGGTACTGACCGCAGGCGACAGAGACCACATGCTGGTCGCTCAACGCCTCCACATGCTGAGGAACCTTGCGATCAATGGAGTCGTTGTGCCCCAGTTGCCCGTAGTCATTTCGCCCAAACGTGTACAGGTAGTGCTGCCCGCTGCCGTCTTCTTCACACGCTAGGACCGTGTGGTAGTAGCTACACGAAACCAAGCGCACTACCTTGTTTTCCAGACTCCGGACCAGCTTCGGCACGCTCTCACTCGCAGTGTTGCCGTGGCCGAGTTGGCCGCGGTAATTGTAGCCGCAGGTCGCAGCTCGGCCGTCCGCCGTGACGACGATCGTGTGCTCACACCCGTTGTAGGCGTGGACTTGTGAAATGCCGACCGCGTTCAGCTTCGGCACCTCACTCAAGTGACTCACGCGAGCTGTTCCTCCCTGGCCGCACTGGCCGTTGTCGTTGTAGCCGCACGTGAGGGCTCTTCCGTCGGCGGTCAGTGCAATGGTGTGCTCGTTGCCCGCGCCAACCTGAACGACGTCCTTCTGCTGGAGCGCCTCGACCCGCTCGAACGATTTCCGCGACGCGGTGTCTCCATGGCCGAGCTCTCCGTACGAGTTTTGGCCACATGTCCACACTTCTCGGTCTCCTCCGTCGTCGTCGTCTGCGGCAAATGCGCTCGGCTCGGTACTGAAGCAGCCGGCGCGGGAAGCGTGGAGTGAGCTCGTTGGTTTCGCCCGAGAGGCGCGTGCTGGGGCCGAAGGCTTGGCGCGATCCAGCTCCAGGAGAACAGACTGGACAGCGAGAGCCTTGAACTTCGGACAGCGCGCAGTCACGACCGGAATCTCGCTTCGAGTGGTCATCACTGGTGAGTCGCGAGCGAGCGTCTCCTTCATCTTCGCCATATCCAGCGAAAGGCTAGCGTTCCCCATGAGGATGGCGTCCTTGAGCTCATCTTTTGCCATTTGCTTGCCCGCGAGATTGTTGCCGGGGCTGCCAAACAACAGTCTCTGCTGCGCTGCGCTTACGTGTGGCATCGCGAGGTTCACTGCGGTTGGTGTGCCAGCGTTTGCGCTGGGAATGATCGTCTTGAGCCCTTTCGACAGCGTTTTCCTCCTGAGAGGGTCTTGAGCGGCACTATCTCCGAGAAGGTCGGTCTCTCGCTTGCCCAGCGGACTCCCGTTCTGCAGTTGACCGGAGTCAGGACGGGTAGCACCAGCAGCTTCTTTCGCAGAGCGTCTTCCCTGCGTTACTACGTCGTCGTCGCGTCGGGAGTTTATCGGTGAAGGCAGCAACTCTTCTGTTACCAGTGACGGAACCGATGAAGTGAGCAGCGAAGCGCGCAGATCGTTCGTCCCTGACTCCGCCACGTAGTCGTTCGCGCCGAGAAGCACCGTCAGCACGACGAGGAAGTCCCGCACGGAGCCTGTGGCGGCAGCGACGTGAATCAAGCCATTCACGGCGTTGGTGCGGTCCAGCACCTCGAGTTCGCCGGCACCGGACGAGATCGCGAGCAGCTTGGGCGACGAGGAAGGCACGTTCGTAGGTCGTGGGCACATGGCCAGCAGGAAGCGCTGGAGCTTCTCCGTGAACTCGGCGATCTCTGCGGCTCCAGGTGCGGGTCCCGTCGAGTTCAGGGGCCCCCGACTGAGCGCTGACGAGTTGGAACCAAGCCCCCGCCTCGGAGAGAGGGCCAGAAACCCCATTTCGCGCAGCAACGGCAGCAGATCCTCTAGAAACTCCCGTCGCTGCGTGATCGACGCCAACGTCGCGTCCTGGAGGTCAGTCAGTAGACACACGAGCACTTGAATGCCCATAGCTGCTTCCCTCGAGGCCTTTTCCTTGGGCTTGATCGCTCCTGACCCGGATGAAAGGCCAACCGGATCGGCAGCTGGCGGTGTCCACAGGAGGCTGGTCTCCATGCGCTGGGCGATGGACACATTTAACTGCACCGCGGCCTTCCGCTGTCGGTGCTGGGCCGCAACGGCCTCGTGCATGCTCTTCATCAGTTGGCGCCGCAATGCGATGAGCTGGTAGATTGGATTCGGGAAGGTGCACGCGCGTCGCAGCGCGTCCTTGAGCGTGACCCCCATGAACGCGGCCAGCTGCGGCTGCTGCAAGTCTCCGAGCACGCACAAGGCGTTCGTGAGCGCGCGCTCGTCGCGCCCGTCCGCGTCTCCGCTGCCCGTCGCTTCCGTGCTCGACGTCTCCGCTTTCGCGTCGAACTCGTCGTCCTCCGAAGCCGCGCGAGCCGCTTTGGCCTGCGCCGCCGCCAACCGTTGTCGGATGGTCTTGCTCGGCGACGTCGCCGCCGACGTCGTCGCCTCGAGAGCTGGTGACCGCCCCGCTCGACGCGCTCCTTGCGTCATCTCGATGCGTCTTAGTTGCTTGGCCAGGAACTCCTCGTCTCGCAGTTGGGCGAAGGCCAGTCGCCCCCACCGCACGTCCGCAGGACGGGACGAACTGCACGACGCTGCGTGTTGCACGGCATGAGGCTCGTAGCCGGTGCCATTGGTGGTCGGCCACGCGCTGCCCCGCTGCATCGATGTGGATCTGCGATGAAATAGAGCGTCGCTTTGGGCCACTCGACACTAACGCGACGCCCCTCCGATTCGGAGGTGACAACAGCGAAAAGCCCGTCAATGATTAGCGTCCACCACCTCCGTTTGCATTCGGCCGCGACTAGATCGGCACGCGCACATTGCCAGCTTCGTCCCGGGTAACTCTGTCACCGTCGCGTACACAAGCTCATCAACAGCACGTACCTGTGCACAGGTTGGCACTTGAGGCAGTGACTGGCCCCTGTTCACAAGCACTCACTGCTTCGAGTAAGAAGACTGGGCGCTCACGACGGATATTGAGTTCGTGCAGCGACCAGTGCAGGACGCAGCTCGGCTGTGCTGGGAAACTGGTGGCGACGACGTCCCCCTTGGAGCGCGGACAGTGAGGACATCGACTACTCGGTGGTGCCACTGCCGGACTCTCCTCGTAGGGATCTCTTCAGCTGCGCAAGTCCCGGCTGGTCGGTCGTCAGCGACGCCAGCACCTACGACTTCCAGTCCTCAGACAGCATCGTCCTGGCTACAGCGACAGCACCGCCTAGTGCTTCAAAGAGCTCTCCGACACCGTCTAGCACGACGGCATCACGTAGAGTAGGTCAACTTCAACTATAACGTCCAAGGCACTGCCTTCAGTCACATCAACGGTCTTTATTAGGATTTAGGAAGTCTGCGTCAGCTGCAGCAAAGGCGACTTCCTCCGTTACGTCGAGCAGCTCAACACATGCCACGACCACCGTGGCCAACGCAACGTCGGGTCGACCACATTGAAGACGAATGCAGGAGCGATTGAGTCGCACATCGACCCCGAAGCGTACGAACCCAAGCCTACCTACCGCGTCTTCAACACCGTCGCCGAGCGCGACAGGGAATACATCTCCACCGCTTACGCCTACTGTACACCTGCTGCAACACCAGCTTCGATCGCCGCACGTCCCAGCGCCAAAGCCGACAACGCCGCCCCAACTTCGACGACGACGACTGGGACGATGTCGAACAGAACTGCCGGTCTCATCGTTGTCAAGGAGCCCAACAGTGCCATAGGTTTTCATAGCGACTAAGTAACGAACTGTTCGGGGGTGTATTATTGCGCTACTTTACAAATCCATTGCAGCTCGGACTGGAATCAAGTTCTCTGCTTAGAGGAAATACGCGCCCACGGCCAGGACGGTGGCGGCAACAGCGCCCATGGTGAGCTGAGACGCGCCGCTCGAGCCCGACGCACTTGCTGAAGTGGACGCCGCCGTCGAGCTACTCGAGTCCCCCGTGGACGACGACACCGTGGTCGAGGAGGCCGAAGACGACGACGAGCTCGTCACCGACGTGGTCGAGTCGCTGGACGTGGAGCCTACTGATCCGGTGGAACTCGAGGAGCCTACCGCCGTGTCGACTGCAGCACTTCCAGCACCAACAGCTTCGGTAGCTCCGGTTCCGGAGGCGGTCGTGGTTGCACCAGTCGCAGGGGCAGCAGTGGCGCTAGTGGAGGAAGCGACACCGGTGATTCCAGCAGCGGGGGTGACTGCCGGAGTCGACGCACCCGCGTTGGTCGTTGTGCCGGTCGTACCAGTCGTCGAAGCCGCAGTCGTGGTGGTGGCAGCCTGTCCGGAGACGCCGGCGACGGCGACGGCGACGGCGGCGACAACGAGGACCTGGAAGAACTTCATGGTTGTTGGGAGGAGTGGGGTGTTGGGGGACTTGTGCACTTGAATGTGTAAATGAGAATGAAGAGGTTTCGACGACGACACCGACGAGGAGGGAGAGGCATAGGATAGTAGCCGGTCATGGGGTTTACTGCCATTCGATTCAAGATTTGTGGATTTGCGACGCGAGCTACATGTATGATAGCCATGGGAACATGTCGACGGGCACAAATAGTGGCGACAAATGGATCGACAAGAACTAATGTGCATATGGGGGTGAAGCAAGCTGTGCAATCGCACATTGTCGAGACTACGTCGAAGTACTATCTTCCTAAGACGTTGTATTAAAATAGTAGCAGCCACGACAGGTAGACGTTGTCTTGGAGTGATATTCACATTGAGAGTTACCAGTGGTAACTTACCACAAGAACCAGGGTACACTGTACCGCTTGTCAAACCAGCGCGGCCATCCACCCGGTGCAGGCCCGCCACCTCGTAGCTCCTCATTCTCCGCCTCGTATCTCGGCAACGCCAGCTCGCCGCTCGCTGCAACTTGCACCACCTTCAAGCCAAGACGTTCGTCCTTCGCCCGCGCCGGACGCGACTTTTAACCTCGCTCTGTAGCTCTCGCAATCGTCCCCAGCCCACCATGGCGCGTCTGCTCCAACCGGACGCCGAAGGGTTCGCCTTCGCGGCGCGGCAGCTGCGGCTCGGACGACTGGTGTCCTTCCCCACCGAGACCGTCTACGGCCTGGGCGCCAACGCGCTCGACCCCGAGGCCGTGCTGTCCATTTTCGCGGCCAAGGCGCGGCCTCTCACGGACCCGCTGATCGTGCACGTGCCTGCTCTGGAGGACGCCGTGAAGCTCGTGGACATGACGCCGACGGGTCAGCGGGCCTTCGAGTTGCTGGGCAAAGCCTTCTGGCCTGGCCCGCTGACGCTCATTGCCAAGGCGGTGCCGGAACTGCCACTAACGCTGTCGGCCAACACGGGCTTCGTGGGGCTCCGCTGCCCGAAGCACTCCATCGCGCAGGCTCTGCTGAAGGCAGCTCAAGTGCCCGTGGCGGCGCCGAGCGCCAACAGGTTCGGACATGTGTCCCCGACGACGGCGAAGCACGTGATGGACGACTTGGGCGCGTGTGAGAACTTGAGCGTCATGGAGGCGACCGAGGACGGATGCTGCCAAGTCGGCATTGAGTCGACGGTGGCGAAGATCGTCCCCGAGGAACGCAAGCTCATCATCTTCCGCCGTGGAGGCGTGTCGGAGCAGGCGCTGGAGCACGTGCTCAAGGAGAACGCGGAGCTACTGGGCGGACCGTACGAGGTGGTGACGATTCAGAAGGAAGCCAAGATGCAGACCAAGGAGGCACAGCAGGCGCCGGGACAGATGATCACGCACTACGCCCCTGACGTGGACACGTATCTATACCAGGCGGATGCAGCTGAGAAAATGGACGCGTCGGCCACGGTGGATGTGAGCCACTGGGCGGTGATTGACTTCAACGGCAAGCTCGCCGGCTTGAAGGACCGCGCACAAGCCTATCTCGACCTCTCGCCGCGCGGAGACGTCGCCGAAGCCTCGCAGCGCATCTTCGACTCGCTGCGCTGGTCCGAGAACCTGCAGGGCGTCGAGCGCGTGATCATCGCGGGCGTGGTTTCGGAGCCCCATGAGCAGGCCGCAGCACTACATGATCGGATGTACCGTGCGGCGTCAGGCAAGCAGCGCGCACTCGAGCTTTAGAGGAGCTGGAACCCACTACTATTGTACTTTTTCAGAGATCACTAGAATTCGCACCCCCAAGCGTTTATAGAGCAGCTTGCCGAGCGTTTGACTCGATCCATTAATGCATGACGGCTCTGTGTTTCGTATTCCCACTTACCAGCGGTGTTTCTTAAACTTAAAAAGTTAGCCCTGAGGGGCATCTCACTCGCTCGTGCTGGCAATGTGCATTTCCAGGGTTCTACGAGTCGAGATCTTGCACGTACACGAGTGCCCGAGGCGCGAGGCCCTGCTCATGTTAAACGCACAAGTTCATCTGGGTGAGTGTGGCGCACAACTTCAACAATGTCAACGCGAACAAGCACGTACCGCATCAGTAAGGGTGACATCCAGCAAGTCCGGGCCATACACCTTTTTCGGGAAGTTCGTGGCCAGCTCGTAGTTCCGGATCGTAATTTCGCGGTCAAAGAACTCAACGTCGATGAAGTCGCGCACCGTCTTCAGCGTGTCGTGCGCGTAAAAGATGTGGTCTAGACGGGTACCGTTGTGCAGATGGAACTTAACCTCCGCCGTCTTGTAGTCCGCGCCTGGCGGCGGGGTGCGCGACTTGGGGCCGCCAGCGATCCGAGCACGCTTGGCTTCAATCTGCGCCTTGTACTGCTCTTCCTGGCGCGCCTTCTCTTCTTCTGCTCGGCGGGCTTCCTCTTCCGCGCGTCGCTCCTCCTCCTCCTCCCGCAATCGCTCCTTCTGCTCCCGCTCAGCCTGCTCGCGTGATTCTTGCTCACGACGACGGTCTGCTGCGAGCGACTCTTGGTACTCTCTGTCTTGCTGGTCGCGCAAGATCTGCGTCTCCGTCCGCTGCTGGCGAACGTGGCGCGCCGTGGCCAAGATCTGGTTGTTGCGGTCCACGGCCGCGTTCAACTTCTCCACAATCTCGTCCGCCGGCAAGTTGGCTAGAGCAGCAGCACAAAGCAAAGCAGCAACCCTCCCCGTCAGCACAGATGCACCGCTCTTCCACCAGAACTGCTCCCTACCTGTGATCTTCTCCACCACGTTGACCCCTCGCGACACGCAGGACAGCAGCGCCAGGAACGGGAACGAAGCGCAGCCCAGCGACAAGCTCACCCCGAAGCCCTCCGCGTGCTGCACGCAGCCCGCCCACGACACGATGCAGTCGCTGTTGTTTAGGTAGGCGCTCATGCGCTCGGTGCACATGGCCTTGCTGCCCACACACATTAACATAGCCCCCCAATCAGAAAATGCTGCTCTCCAACTGTAGGCATTTCTTGTGCTCTTACCGACAGAACTCGTCGGCGTCGTCGTGGATGGTCGAGTGCAGGAACACGAGCAGGAACTTGGAGGCCGTGCGCGCAGTGGACACCGCGTCCCGGAACGACGTGTGCTCGAAGCGCGGCGTCACGCGCTCCCCGTAGCGCCGGCGCAGACCGTGCGCGAAGTTGCGCGCCGCCTCCTGCGGGTCCTCGGGCTCCCCGTCGCCCAGCACGAAGCTCAGCGGGGACATGAGCAGCTCCACGAAGCCCTTCCGGGGCCTCGGCGCGCGGCGCGGGGTCGACGCGGTGCGCGCGCGCTCTGGCGCCTCGTCCGCCGCCTGGGTCTCGCCCTCCGCGTGGCGGCGCCGCAGCCCGTTGGCGTCCGCGTGCGTCGTACCCACCGCCATGCCGATGATCCGCTCGTCAATGAGGTGTCGCGCTCGAGAATGCAGAGGGCTATTTCGAATCGGGATCTGATTCGCAGACACAAATCGCAAATGGTGTACATGTACACTTTTTGTGGTAGCACAAACGCGTCGCATATTTTTTTGTGTGGGACAGATTCGATAATTGCGTCACGTATCCGCCGCGAAGGATGCCCAAGAAGAGCAAGGTTGCGGAGGGCGCTCGCGCGCTGCGTCCCGTGTCTCTGGAGGCATGGCTGGCGTCCACACGTCGGCTTCTGTCCATGGAGCAGCAGGAGGAGGTGCAGACCATGCGCGATGAGCTCGCCGCGCTCGAGGACAACGAGAACCCGAACGTGTTGACACATTTGACGCTTTCACGCTACTCCACGGGACTATTCGGCCGCACGCTGCTGCAATTCTCCTTCCCTTCTCGCAGCTTGCGGCAGGTAAAGCCGCACCACTTTACGGTGGGGGATCTGGTGCAGATTCGAGCTCAGAAGAGCGCGTCAGCAGGGGACAAGCTGCCTACGGGGATAGTGTCGCGCGTGGAGGAGCGCGGCATCTCAGTAGCGGTTAGCGGCGACCAGGACGACGTGGACGAAGTGGAGCTGCTGGGCGCCGCAGCGGGTGTCACGCTGGACCGACTGGTGAACAATGCAACCTTCGTCAAACTCTCCAACGCGCTGGACCAGATGAGCAAGTTCGAGTTCGGCGCTGCGCAGGCGGTGGTGGATGTCGTCTTTTCGGAGAGAGAGCCGAGCTGGAACACGCCGCTGCCGGACATTACGCCGTTTAATACGGGGCTGAACCAGTCTCAAGTGGAGGCGATCCGGTTTGCGTTGGCGTCGAAGGATTTGGCGCTGATTCACGGCCCGCCAGGAACGGGCAAGACGACGACGGTCGTGGAGTTTATTTTGCAAGCGGTGACCAAGTTCGACTTGAAGGTCTTAGTGTGCGCACCGTCGAACATCGCGGTGGATAACGTTCTGGATAAGCTGGCGAGTACGTGCTCGACGCTGAGGAAGAAGCTGCGACTCACCCGGGTGGGGCACCCTGCGCGTGTCCTGCCGCAGATTCTGAAGTACTGTCTGGATGCGAAGATTCAGAGCGCGGAAGGCACGGAGATTGTGAACGATATTCGAAAGGAGATGACTGCTATGCAGACCAAACTGCAGAAGACACGCGATAAGAGCGTGCGCTTCCAGCTGCGACGTGAGATGAAGGCCAACCGCAAGGAGATCCGAGTGCGTGAGCAAAAAGTGGTGGGCGATATCGTGCAGCACAGCAACGTAGTGTTCGCCACCAACGTGGGTGCAGCGTCGAAGCTCCTTAAAGACGTTACGTTCGATTTGGTCATTATTGATGAGGCGGCACAGGCGCTCGAGGCATCATGCTGGGTCCCCATTTTGAAGGCTAAGCGGTGCGTGCTTGCTGGTGATCACTTGCAGTTGCCCCCCACCATCAAGTCCAAGACGGCAGCGGCGAAAGGTCTGGAGGTGACGCTGTTTGATCGGATCACGAGTTACGCAAACACGCAGAGTATCGTAAAAATGCTGGACACTCAATATCGTATGCACGAAGACATCAGCGAATGGAGCTCACAAGCAATGTACAAGGGAGAGCTGAAGAGTTTCGAAGGTGTAGCGAAGCGTAAGCTGCATGAGCTGCCGCACGTCAAGATCACAGAAGACGACGAGTTGCTGGATGCTACGCTCTTGCTGTTGGACACGGCTGGTTGTGAACTTGAGGAGGACGCCAAGGATGACGACGATAAGGGTCATAGTATGCTTCGGCTCTCAAAATCCAACGAGGGTGAGGCGCAGGTCGTGGCGAGACACGTCCGTGCCCTGCTAGAGACTGGGCTGAAAGAGGAAGAGGTGGCGGTGATCACTCCGTACAACAAGCAGGTACAAACGTTGAAGGCATTGCTGCTCGAAAGCTATCCGAAGCTTGAAATTCGATCTGTCGATGGTTTTCAGGGCTGTGAAAAGGAGGCAGTCGTGATGAGTTTGGTGCGTTCCAATGCCTCAAGGCTAGTGGGGTTTCTTGCCGACGACCGCCGCATGAATGTAGCCATCACACGTGCGAAGCGACATGTTGCGGTAGTGTGCGATACCGACACCATCTCCTCGCACAAGTTCCTGGCTGTGCTGGTGAAGCACTTTGAGAAGTTTGGTGAGTACCGCAGTGCTCAAGAGTATTTGGAGGACGATGTTGTCGAAGGAACGGTGGATGAGGGACTGGTGATGGCGCTCAATGCCTCAGCGGTTGAAGTTGCCAAGTCCAGTGCGCCTGCCACGGCATCCTCATCACAACCTTCGGCAAAGGCTAATGCAATGAAAACTGCAAAGCCCAAGCAGGTGCAGAAACCTAAGAAAGAGGTGAAGGCAGTCGAAGTAAAGCAGACTGTGCCTACGTTGCCCCAAGACGAGAAACCACAGATACCAGAAACGAAGCCAAACGTAGCGATTGCAGCCAAAGATGAAGAAAAAGAGGACGAAGACGAGGTGGTAGCAACGAAGAGTGTTTTCCAAATGATGGACTCTGATAGCGATAGCTCCGATGACGAGCACGAAAGCGACGAACAAAACCAAGAAGAGTCGAAGCCAAGCAGTCCGGACGACGGCGAAGATCTCAAGACTGCCAATTCGCTTTTGAAGGACCTGCACATGAATCGACTAGCTCGACAACCCGCCCCACCACCGGCGCCAACGTCTTCGGGGAAGAAGAACAAGAAGAAAAAGAAAAAGGGTCAGGCTAAGACTGTTAACACAGCACCGGTAGACGAACTGAAAGCCGGCGAAGACGAACTGGAATTCCTCACTCGCCAAGCCAGCAAGAGCTCGAGCTGCGCGTTCCAGAGCTCAAGTCGCTGCAAGAAGAGTACCACGATGCTGGGGAGCGTGTGCAAATTCTGCAAGCTCAAGTTCTGCTACGATCACGCCCAGCCCGAGGTGCACGGCTGTGGCGACGCTGTGCGCAAGTTCGAGCGAGCCGCGTTCCAGCAGCAGATGACGCGCTCCAATAGTGCGCCGAAGAAGAAGCTGGCCGTCGACAAGCGCAAACTGCTCAAGAAGAAGCTGGAGGAGAAGGTGTCTGCGAAGACAGCGAGTCGCACCACGCAGGCAAAGAAGAAATAAGGTCCTGAATAGAGCGAGCACGCGAGTAGCAAGCTACATGTAGTAATCTGTACACATTCAGCCAGCCAACCGCCCCCGAAGCGAGGGCAAACTACTAAACCAAGAAGCGGAGCTACATGCTGCTGACCAACTTTTCGATCGCAGCGTTCTCATCGCCATTGGCCGCCTGCAGTGCAGCCTTCGCCTTGTCCTGCAGCATAACGAAGCAAACAAAAAAATGGAGTTGTTCAGCGCAATCATCTCGAAAAAAACAAAAAAGAATTGCAGCCCCCGTACGGCGGGGAAGCCCATGTCCATGAGTCTGGAGAGCGCGGCGTCGTCGCCTGTGTCCGTCTGCTTGGCGTAACTCTCGGTCCAGAAGCGCGCAGTGTTGAGGAACTGCTCGTGGTCGTGGAGGTACATCTTGGCCACCTCGGCGTCCTGCGGGTCCGTGGGCTCAGCTGCCGAGAGCAGCGCCTGGATGGACAGCAGCGCCGTCTTGATGGTCAGCGCGGGGGACCACGCGTCCTTGAGGATGTCTAGGCAGATGGCCCCCGTCTGCGACGAGATGTTGGGGTGCCAGATCTTGGTGAGGAAGCGCATCTGCGGCGGCTCGAACGGGTACCTAGATAAGTTACCCGGCAGCAACGAATTAGCATCTAAAACCTAGCAATTAAGCCCGCAGCGAGTTACGTACTTGGGCGGGATGACGATCTCCAGCTCAAAGTGGCCGCCCTCGTACGGCGTCGCCTCGGGCCCCTGGATGGAGCCGCGCAGCTCCGAGAGCGACTCGGCGTCCGCCGGCACGGCCGTGACGCCCGACAGGTGCGAGTCCTTCTGGCACTCCTCCAGCTCCTTGCGCACGCGACCTGCTACGGCAATGACGGCGTTGAATTAGCAGCTATTCTAGCGACGTTTTGCTGCTTCGCGGCTCACCTGGAGCCATCGTGCTTTTTTGATTTTCTGATTGAATAACAGTGATGTACGGTACCCCAAGAGAAGATGGTGTGGACGACGTAAACTATCATGGAAATGTGATGTGCATCACCTAATACTGAACGAGCGACTTATGGTCGTCGACACGGCGGCCAAGCCGACGCGGAAGCGCGGGCGCGGCGTGGGCCCGCGGCTCAACGACCTGCAGCGCCTGGAGATCATCCACAAGCACAAGAGCTCGCAGCCGCCGACCTCCTTGCGCCAGCTCGCGCGCGACTTCGGCGTGGACGAGAAGTCCATCCGCCGGGTCGTCAACGCGGCCGCGGACATCGAGGCGCGCGCCAGCTCGTCCGCGGCCTTGAACAGGAGGTCGCGCGTGCACCGCCGCCCCACGCCGCGCTTCCCGCAGCTGGAGAAGACGCTGTCGGCCTGGATCGACGCCCGGGCGCGGGCGAAGGCTGACATCTCGCCCTCCGTGGTCATCGACAAGGCCAAGTTGGTGGCGCGAGCCATGGGCATCAGCCCGGACGAGTTCAAGGCCAGCTGGGGCTGGTACGACAAGTTCAGCAAGAGATACGGCATCCACACGGCCTTCGTGGGCAGCGGAGGGGGCGAGGGGGACGAGGGGGAGAGGAATCCGCTTAGAGAGACCACGAGTCTGCAGGAGCTGCACCGGGTGATGACGCAGTACGACCCCGAGTGGGTCTTTACCGTTGAAGAGACGTCGTTGTTTTATGACGCGCTGCCTTTTGGTGCAGACGCGGGGGGGAACAGGAAGCGAGTGACGCTCGTGCTGTGCTGCAACTCGACCGGACGGGTGACGCTGCCCGTCTGCATGGTCGGGAAGGACCCCTCGTGTGGACGCAACGCGGCGTCCAGCTTCCCGCTGCCCTACTTGGAGCAGAACAGGGCGTGGCTGGATCGACCGACGTTCGGAAGCTGGTATAGCTCGGTGTTCGTGCCGTTTGTGCGCGGACGCACGAGTAAACCGGCGCTGCTGGTTGTGGATGGAGAACGCCCAGGACACCAAGGGAACTTTGAAGACGACAGCGTTCGACTGGCGTTCTTGCCGCCACCATCGCCGGCGACACAGGCTTCGACGGAGACGGTAACGGCTGCGAAGATGACGAATCCGAAGACTTGGTGGAGTAGGCCGTTGGGGATGGGTGTCGTGGCTGCGCTCAAGGCGAAGTACAAGTTTCTGCTCGTACAGAGCGTGCTGTCGTACCACAACGCTCCAGAGGAGGTGAAGGCGGCTCTCAAGGCAGCGGAAGACAGAGGCAACCGTCATGGAGGCAGTGTGCATTTCGGCCGCGCACCGACATTGCTGGACGCTGCACGGTTGCTGGAACAGGCCTGGGGCCAGGTGCCTGATGGTTTATTGCAGAACTGCTTTGCGCGTGCGAACTTGATCCCGCCATCGAAGTTGTTGACACCTTCCACTCCTCCAGCGGGGATGAGTGCCCTAGAAGAGCAGACTCAGGAATCGATGCGCTATAACGATGAGATTGCTGGCAAGATTGAAGAGATGCTGCTGTCAAGCTCCCTCGATGCTCGTGTCTGGGCCATGAACGAGCAGCATCCACCAGCTAATCTAAGGGATCGCATTCGAGCGTTCATGTACCTGGATGATGAGTCCTCATTCGAGCTGCGAAGGCAACTACAAGGCGAGATTAACGAAGCTCTGAGTGACGTGGTTCCGTCGGCGTCAGCATCCGATTCGATCGTACCAGCTCCTAGTATCGATACAAGTGACAGCGATATCGGTGAGGCTGATCCGGAAAAGCCCGACTTGCAGTCCCAAATTCGTGGCGTACTGCTTGGCATCACGGAAGTTGCCTCGCGGCTACGGCTGTTACCGCGAACTGGTGCCGACACGGCGAAAATGGCGCCACTCCAGCTCGAGGGATGCATCGCAGCAGCCGACCAGATCCGGCATTGCGTCCAAGCTTTCGACAACAATCTCCACGGAGAAAGCAGGCGAGATGAGCAGACCCAAAGCACGAAGAAGGCAGCCAGAAAGCCAGGAACAGACCGCGCACTGGGCGGCGATACGACTTTAGTGTAGTTTATCCGTGTTCACCAGGAAGCAACAACTTCAAAACGCCCAGGAGGGAGGGCTCACACAAGATCCAAGCACATTTCATCGTGTACAACACGCCTCTCAATCCATCTTCTTCCTGTTGTCGGGTGCAAGGTCGATGGCGGGCTCCTGTCCTGCAGTGCTCTTCACGTTGGCCTTCTTCTTCAGTAGCGCCGGGATGAGCATGCCAACTGCAAGCAGCACCAGGAAGCCCATTGTCCGCGGGTCCAACAAGTCGCTGGTGCTCCGAAGCGAAGACAGCATCGCGCCAGCATGCACCGTGATGAAGTTGTACGGCAGCAAGCCGAGCGCCACCGACGGCGCGAAGAGCCTCAGCGGCACTTGCAGCCACGGACTCGCCATGTTGAGGAACCAGTTCGGCGTGAACGGGAACACCCGCAGGAACAGAAGCAAGAAAGGAAGCTGGCCTCGCTCCCTTGCGTCCTCGATCTTGTGTCTCAACGTGTGCAGCTTGCCCGGCAGCACCCGCTCGCTCAAGCTCAGCACGATCTCCTCCGAGGCCAAGTTCTTGGACAGCAGGAAGCAGCAGGACGCGCCGAAAGCCGTCAAGGCGCACGCCAATGGGAAAGCCAGCGACAAGGGCAGAATAGCCCCTGCGAACACGTTAAGCAAGGCCGACCCGGGGATAGCGAACGTCTAGCAACAACAGCTTGACATGTTAGTAGTGTTCCCATAAAATGCGCACTTACTTAAGTACAAAGTTGCTACATGGTTCTCGACCTGTTTGAGCACGTAGACGCACGTGAAGCACGTCAAGGCCAATGGGAAGTGCACTGCGAACACGTGCAGGAAGGTCTCGTGCGAGCGCTGCAGCTCCTGGAGCGAGGAGAGGCTGCGCACCGAGAGGGTGTCCAGCTTCGACGTGGCGAGGCCCAGAGCGGCGTCATGTTCGCGAACGCGGCGCACCAGCAGGGCGCAGAGCCCCAGCACGACGCCTACCGCGCAGCCGAAGATCAGCACGAGCTTGGCGACGAGCCGCAGCAGCGCGCGGCTCCCTCCGACGCGGGCGGGAGCGACGGGCATGGCGAATAATGGGGAAGTACGTCAGTCGGCACGAAAAGCGCGAATTTCTAAGTACTTTTGCACAAGAGACACTGGCATCGGCTTGGTATTGACCGCGTGGCAGTACTTTAGCATGTCTTGAGAGCAACCAGCTCTCTACTTCAGTCTAGCCGATCGCCTCACTTGTCGTACGTAGACAAGGTTTAACGTCGCCTCCTTGGGTTCGATGACGTTGCCTCTGGCGTTGTACTGGGGGTGCTTGAGAAGATATTTCTTGAGGCCAGTTCGGCTTTGACCGGAAGGGTGCACAGATTGAGTGTGCACCCTTCTTCTTCGACATCCTTGGCTCATCCATCTTGTTCTGAAATGAGCGCGAGGAGTCCGGCACGTTGCTGGCATATGCCTATTGTAAAGTGACGTGGGTCAAGTGGGCCCTCCTTCGCGAGCTACCGACCAAGATGGAACCTGCATGTACTTAAGAGCTCGTTGTGGCTGAAGCACTGCGATCCATGCGGCTAAAGCACTGCGATTCGTGGCACTTGCCTATTGAGCTTGATTTCCGCTTTGTGCTGTAGATGCAAGCTAGTGAAGCATGCTGACCCAGATGTGCTGGATGTTCGCGCACCCTTTGGATGAATTTGTCTTTCGAGTTGATCACCAAGCTGGCGCGAACTGACGTGACTTTGATATGAAATGGGTTAACTTGGGGCTCCCCAGCTCACCGCGAAGGGCTCTACTATCAACTAAACGCAGCGCAGATCAAAGTGCAAACACTATTTTTTTTAGTATGACAACTACGAAAAGCACTCGCGCATCGCTAATAATCAATCCTCCTCTCCATGCTTCGATGCGGGCAAATAACGATCATATATCGGTAAAAAGTCGCGGTACGACATGGGCAGCAAAATACCGTGACAACAACATATCCCTCGAGGAACCGTGTTCCATCATAGGATGCAGCAGTCACTCGAATCCGCAGGCTCCTGTGCGGCCGCATTGCACATTTCTTCCATGTGCGAGATGACTTTCTTCAATGTCAGCCGGTCTTCCGGCTTGGGCTTGCACATACCCTCGATGAGCTTCCTGTGCCTTTCGTCATGGATCAGCTCCAGCACGCTCTTCTCCAGTGGGTTGAATCCTTCATCGCCTACGTGCTTGGACGCATCTGCAGGCGCGAGCGACGAACGCGAAGGCACCAGCACATCTAGAACGCACAGTCCAAACGAATAGATGTCATCTTGGAAGGCCGGGCGGCGGAGCAGTTTCTTGCCCTGCCAGCAGTTTGGCGCGCGCCAGCCAAGTTCACGAAAGTTCTTGTCCTGCACAGCTAGGTTTTGCAGCGCGAGCATGCCCTGTCCAAAGTCCGCCAGCTTCACGTGGCCGTCGGCAGTTACCAGAATGTTGTCGCTCTTCAGATTGCTGTGCACCAGCTTGCGTTCCTCATGCAGATACTTCAAGCCCTGCGCTGCCTGCAAAAACAAGCTCCACAGTGCGTGGCGTTGGTTGTGATACGACCACTGTTGCGCCAGCTGATCAGCGTGTCTGCGCTTCTCAGCGTAAAGTTGTCGCTGGCGGGTGAGATAGTTCACCAGAGGCCCATTAGAGGCGTCTTCGCACACAAGAAGAGCCGGCCGACTGCAGTGCGACGCGCCGTACAGCTTCAGCACGTTCGGGTGGTCCATCCCGAACCAAGCCTCCACTTCCTGTCGAAAGAGCTCAATGGCATCTGCATGAATGGTTATCCGCTTCACCACCACCTTGTACGTGGTAGGCTTCTGCTCGCCGCCTTCCTCGTCCTTCTCCGGTTTCTTTCCACCAGGAGGCTTCCTGTCCACCCAAATACCGCAATGTGCGGTCCCCACAGACCCAGCCATCGCCTTCTCACGTGAATAGTTCACCGTGTACGCAGGAATGTACCAGTTCGGGATCCTGGCCACGCGTCCATTCGAAGACCTCACCACGGAAAAAAACACTTTCTTCATGCTGGCCACGTGCTTCACGGAGTTGCCCGGCTTGAAGAAGTCGATCTCGAACTTCAAGAGCGTCAGGGCCTCCATGGGTTCGTGCGGCATCATGTTCCTGGCAAAGGGCAGCGCGTTCTTGGCCGCTCGCAAGCTCAGCTGCGTCTCTTCCTCGTCCCTGTCCTGCTCCAGCTGCGTCTCCCACATGTAGCCATCTTGCCTAAGTAGCTCCTCGAGACCGCCTAACGCCACCACATGGTCCAGCTGCACGCCAATCGCGTGAAGATCCAGAAACATGCGTCTCATGCTCGCCAAGTGGAAAACAAATCGGTCTGTTTTGGCAAATGTCGTGACAAAAGCGGCCACACTCTCCACCACCTTTTGAAACAGCGCGACCGCCGTGTCCAGGGACACCTCCGGCTGCGCCTCCGCGAGCGACCGCGGCTCCTCCATCTGCCGCTCGGACTGGGCCTTGCTCCTGCCGAAGTGGCTCCTCCTGCGGTCCTTCTTGAGCTTCTTCTTGGACGACGAGCTGTTGCGGCGGAAGAGGCCGCCCTTCCGCCTCCTCTTGCTGCCCACCTGCGCTTGGACGTACCCCCCGATGCGGGTGGCCAGGTGGTGCACGGACTTGAACATGGTCTGGTGCGCGCGCGGGGCCAGGCGCGCGCTGCTGAGCGTCGCGACGGCATCTTCGATGGAAAGGGAGGAATCCATGGGAACGACGGGGCCCTTGAGCAACAGGTGGGCAGAGAGGAAGTGAGAGGGTGGCAAAAAGGTATCCATCTTGGAGGACCACGTTTGAAACGTCTTCGTATTTTTGTGCATAAACGGAGCATTCTACCGGACATATTAAGGATATAAAATACTATATCAAATCCTAATTTAAATGTCGGGGGTGGCGATTTCGCTCAAACAGGCGTTGTAGTATGGGGCCAGATTTGAGAATGATATCTCGTGTTCTAACGTAGGCAAGCTTAACTCCAACCTATAGAGAGTATCCTGTCATATCAAATTGACTTGGATTTTGTATGTTTGGGGTGGTCCGAAATGTGTCGTGATCCAAACATTTGTCCGGCACGGATACATGTAGCCCTTTTAGATGTTGCATCAAACACAGTTCAGTCCCAAATTGCTGCGAGCACGCGCAAGTCGTGGAGCCATTGTAAGTACGTCATTGGGACCAGCAGCGATGAAAGGCTAGCGGACAGCGCGTGATGGTGCTCATCTAACATGTACACAGTAAGCTCCGGGGTGATTCTGAATCACTGATTCATATCCAGATTTTCGAAGAATCGTTAAAGTGACCCCACGCTTGCTGATCGACGTGAAAGTGAAAAGAGCGTTCGACGTGGGTACGACTTGTACCGTTCGACTCGGAGTGGCAGGTCCGTGAGGCTATATGAGCGCTTTGTAGATGCGTAAGCTCTAGTGACCCACACCGAGAATGCGACTCGCACTATGCGAGAATGCTGTTCATCGACAATGCTCCCGCCCAGCACGGCTAAATTGATTCTTTCAAGGGTTGAAGCAAATATGTAAGGCCTTGAGGTGCCCGCAAGGCACAATTCATCATTTACACATCGCATATTCCAGGCACAGCTCCCAGTAGCATGGCGAGATCTTATTTGCCACCTCTAAACATCCACACATATCGTATATTATAACAGCCCACCATCAGACTTCATCTTCCCAACGAATAGATCCTCCTTCCGAAGGATACACTCCAGAGGCATAGCTCAACCCTCAGCTGGAACGAACATCAGCAACCCGAAGCACGAAACGCCATACTTTAGGTTGTGAAAACCTTTCGTCCGAAGCTGAAATGACGTGTTCCTTTGAAAAACCTTGCGAACTAGCGAAGCAGCGAAGCAGTTGGTCAGTTCAGGTTTTTCAGCCGTCGTGCGATGCTCACAAGCAAGGCTTCCCAATGGTGCGTTTTGTCAACGGAGAATCGAGCAGGTTCGTGCGTTTCAAACGTGTTCGCGACGCTTAGCACGATCTCAATCGAACCATTTAAACCTCGAGAACCTAGTTCTCGGGGTTTACCTCAAATCGGGGGAACCATGGTTCGGTTGATCTTCGTTCCAACTGCGGCTCAACCGTTCAAATCGATTTGGTAACTGGCAGTGCAGATCAAGCTATATGCAACTTGCATCATGCATTGCAAGATCTCGAGGGTTACATGCACTATCCCTGACAATCTGTACTGCGTGCCTTTCGCCGCAAAATTGTCAACATTATTTGCGTCATCTATCTATGCGGACCGCGAACCCAGTTGCAGATAAACTCACTCCGCACAGGTATTAGGACCTGCCGGAGATGGTTAAAGTCAGCTTAATTTCTTCGTAGCGCTATAGAAAAAAGAAGAAAAAAGTATTTGCCAGACGCTTCTTCAGTGAAGCGAACTCGTGCGAAGCAAATTATAGCTTGCTTTTTTTCTCAATGAAGCCTAGATGCTTTGTTGTTGTTGAGAAATCGAGGACTGAAAGCGCCATTCAAATGAATCCCATTCGTTAGGACCAATGTCTTCTGAAACCTACCTGTAACTTTGAAACCAGGATGAGTTCCTTAGTCTTCGACAATGCCCGTTTATGGATCTCTGTCTGGGGCCATCGGAAATGTCAAGTGTATCCCCGTGCCACGAAAAGTGCAATGTATACACATTTCAATATAGTAAAGTTGCCAGATTGTTTGGGAGGCTACGAGGACTACAGATCATCTCAAAATAGAATGTGGATAATGATACGACGCAACCAGCCAAAACTTTAGGAAGGCATACGCCAAGCCCCACAGAAAAAGCCCCTTGAGTCACCACCAGTTTGAACACGTGAGTTCCGTCGCCAAAGGAGTGTTGTGCCACCTCTTTCCCAAAATACTACTTCGAAGTGCTCACTACAGTACTCGTTCTAGGGGTTCTATCCAAATTTTCGCAGATTTCGCTTTGATTGTACGCAGGCAAATACTGAGGAGATATCTGCAAGAGCAGAACGGCTAGTATACGCACCTGTACATTCATTCATCCATTTTGTGTCTGGATCCACGTGCACGCTTGGTATTGTCATTGCTGAGGAACAGCTGAGCGCTTATACTCAGGTTCCCGCTCTTTTGAACTCACTATCGTCGACTAGACAATTTCGATAGCTTATGATCAGGATACCAAAGGAATGTCTGCGATGACTTTACCCGCTTTACCCTCTGAGACCAGACCAGCAAAAATGTACAGCTTTTACAGGCTGTAGCTCCTGACCGGAGGGTATTTCCTCACCGAGAATTCATGCGCGAAGGGCTACAGTAAGGACCAGTCCATGGTATAGTTGCTCTTTACGTAGTTTTGTGCTGGTCGAAAGCAGAACTCCTTCCACTGCACCAGCCGGCGGTAACAGAATCCTGCATTGAACACTCAGTTGCCCGGTAGTGAAGACGACTAAAGCCAGTAGCGTGGGCACTCCACACGTCATCCGTGATGACATGCTATGGTCACCATTAAGTTACTAGAATACTACAGACAGCGTACAAGTAAAAGCGTCAAGATGTGGGCACTTTTCGGGGAGGCTCAACACGAGCTCACTTTGCAATTTGCTGTCTGATCAAGAAACCAGAAATAACTCGACAAGATGTTTGCCAGTGGCTTCGCACTTTCCTCCGCTGTCGCCTTCGTGGCCCTCACTTGCCGTGCCAACGCGCACGGTTACCTGGAGGAGCCCTCGCCGACGTGGGAGGACAGTCCGAATCCGGAGTGGGTTGTCAACATCGACAACTACTGGGACATTGGGTCGGGAGGAGACCAATGTGGCCTGTTCAAGACCATGGCTGAGGAGAAAGGCGTGAGTGTGAAAGACGTCGTGTTGGACATGGTTGGTGCTGGCAACGAGTGCGGCCACACTGTGGCGGATGGCACCCCTCAGTCCATCCCTTCGGATGGACTGGCCAAGTGGTTGGGCAACGGCGGCGGCGGCTTCACCCACGTGGGTCCGTGCGAGATCTACCTCGACGATACGATGGTGCTGCACGGCGACAACTGCGAGGACGAGTACCCGGGCGGCGACGTCGGGTCGACCGTCACGTCGGACATGCCAGTGGACTATTCGTCGTGTGCCGGAGACTGCACGTTGACAATCTACTGGCTGGCGTTCCAGAACGCAAATTGGCAGGCCTACAGTAGGGTTGCCTTGTGTGCTATGACTGTAGTTGCATTGGCTCCTAACACGTACTGATCTGGTTTGATGCTCGCAGTCAACTGCGTCCCGCTGACTGGCAGCGGATCGACGACAACCTCGACTTCGTCCGGAGCGGACACATCGGAGACCTCATCGTCGACGGCAGCAGAGGCGGAGGCAACGGAAGCCCCATCGACGAATGCTCCGTCCACTGCGTCTTCCTCGGCCGCCACAACGCAGACGACGGATGCCCCGACGACTGAAGCTCCAGTGGCAACAACGGAGACGACCGAAGTGCCGTCCACGACGACGTTGGCTTTGTCGACTGAAACCCCATCGACCGAGACTCCAACAACGGAGACAAAGTGCAACGCGCCGTCTCGTCGTCTGCGCAAGAAAACGCCAACGGTCTAAGGGTGCCTTGGTTTAGTGTGAGTGGAGATTCCGCCATGCAAACTCATTGTTTCTTTTCTTTGCGTACCGTTGCATCAGATCTGTCCTTTGACCAAATGCTGGCTGGATAGCTCCAATTCGAGTCAGCCTGGCGTAGGATAATATACTCGTCATGTTCCTATGGTCACCCGTAGCCAATCCACTTCGTGCATGCACACACAGGTCCTCCTTGTCTTTTGTTTTGACGTCATCACTGCAGCAACTATTCTTTGACGTGTATAGTTACCGGCCGCAAGGTCATCCTCAACGGGGCACTATGGACAGCAAATGGTGGTCCATCACCCAGTTGTTTTGGTGCACAGTGTCGGCAATAGTGAGCGACATAACTCGTAAGACACGGCAAGTGATGCCGCCAAAAAACCGTTCTTTGATATCGTGTCTATAATAGTTGCTGTGTGCCCTCGTGTATTTTTTGTACAGAAGCCTCTTTACGTTGTATAGCTGCTGCCCCCTCTACTGTAAACCATGGTGCGTGTCCCCACCATTTCTCGGATACAGCTTCGCCTCCGTGCGTTTCCTAAGCGTCTGCAATCTATTGGCCTGTGTTGGTTGAATTGCTCAATGTGTGTACCAGTAGACCGCTAAGAAGCTTTTCTTTTCTACGTTAATCAAGGCTGCAGCAGCACCAATACGCACCTGGCCCAAGAAACGAACAGTACGCATTGGAACACGTATGAAGACATCAACGGTGGGTTCCTGGTAGAACCTATGGGTTTCCAGTCCAGGTTACAAAGCTCGCCCTTAGTTAGGTGGATTAAACTCTTGGTAGACTCATCTACCATGAGTACTACCATGGTGGGCGAATTATCATGCATTTGACACTTGACATGTGTCTTATCTACTCGACAGGATCAAACGCGTAGCATGAGTCCAGCACAGACAGCACGTCCATCCGAATTCCCAGATAGAACATACGCCTTCGAAGTAGTTGAGGCGCGAAGTTGCTCGGCAGCGGCGTCGCGCCAAAGCCGATAAGGCACTCCATCGGGAAGTCACCGTCGTAGCTGGTAGACGTGCCGCCGTTCGGTCTGCGATTTTGGCGTGGCGTGACGTAGGAAGGCGTGGGGTTATACAGCACGTTGGCAGACGCTTTGCCTCGGTTCTGGAGCCCCTCCGGGAACGGGTCCAGAAGGGCCTTGCCATTCACGTACAGCAACTCGGGCGCATCGTCCTCCACGGGCATGAAGTGCGCCAGGCTACCGCACAGTGAGTCCGGGTGGTTCTTCATATCGAGGTTCCGAGACGACTCAATCACACTGGGACCCCAGGGCGAGAAGAAATACGCTTGCTTCGCCAAGGCGTAGGCAATCCAGAACGTCTCCTTGTCTCCGAACGAGAACTCGCGCTCAAAGCGCTGCACCGTAATGAGCCAGAACATGATCGGCATCGCCTGTCCGGACCGCGACTTGTCCACTGCCACCAAGGACGAGTCCTGCTCGTGCGAGGCCTCCCCCCGGTACGCGTAGCTGCGCTCCAGATTATCCGGAACCTCCGCGCCGTTGCTCAATCCGAACGCAGCGTAGTCGAACGAGTTCAGCAGCGTCTTCAAGTACGTCGAGTTGTTCACCTTCTGGTTGAACCACTCGTTGCTCCACAGCACTCGGTCGTAGAAGAACGTCGTGCCGGAGCGCCGGTACCCGTCCGTGCTCCTCAAAGCCGCCGGGTCCTTGAGGAAAACAGCATCCACATCCATCACCAACACCTCCTTGATGTCCGTATGGTACAGCGCCAAGGGCTTGAGCCACCAGCTCCGGAACTTGTCGGCCGTGTCGCGCGGCATCACCCCTCGAGCCACCAAATCCGAGCACACGTCCACAATCTCGACCCTCGCGTCCGCCCCCACTAGCAGCGCTCGGTTCCTGTCCGACAGCTCGTCGGGGAAGCAGTGGTACACCTGGATGAGCTCCTGGTTGCCGAGACAGCGGAGGTCCCGGACCAACGAAAGCCCCAGGGGCACCGCCGCGTTGTGCATGCACATGACGATCCCTTTGTCCCGCGACACGGACGCGTCGAATTGGGCGACGACGGTCTTCTGCTTGCGCTGGTGGATGCCGGAGTTGGCCCAGTGTCTCGAACGGCTCCCCATTGACTGGAACACGCTGGAGAGCAGCGCCGTGGACGCGATCGCCACGCAGCAGAGCGCGAACAGCAAAAGCGACGGGTTGCCCGCCCGGCTGCGATGCCGGTTCATGGCCGAAGTGGTCGGCGCCAGGAAGGCGGAGAAAAGGCCGCGCGGTTCCTCGCCATGGCGACTCGGGGGCGACCTGCTGCCCAGCATCACCGGAGACCGTGCCGTGCTGCTGTGCCAGTTTGGGGACTGGCCCGACAGAGCAAGGCCTGCGACGTGATAAAAGGTCACATTTGCGAGGAATTACTAACGACAAGTGCAACAGCAAAACGCGGCACATGGCTCGACGGAAGAGGCGCGCACCCTGAAATGCAGTCCGATTTATCCGGTCGACAAAGGCGCAGAGTGTGCAGCGAGGCGGTACAGGGCAGAGCTCGCTTTGATGGCCCAGATGGCGGCAGCTCATTCTCCGTCTCGCCGTCCGCACCTCACCCCTGCCGCGGCTTGTCCAGGCGGCCCATGGCAGCGCCCACGAAGCGGAAGGACCTGGAAGCGGGCAGCGTCCACCTCGCGAAACCGTCGCAGGTGGACCCTTCGTTCCGGCGTCGCGGTGGACGTTTCCTACTGTACGCCGTCGCCGCAGGGTCCATCATCAGTCTGCTCCTGTCCGCAATGGCGACCCGGCCGCCGCTCTTCAACGCGCGCGGCACCCAGTTCGACCGCAACGTCGGGCGCGACAAGGCCGTCGTGCTCTGCATGCACGACGGCGTGGTGCCCATGGGGCTGTCGCTCGTGCGGGAGCTGCGCTGCATGGGCAACCGCGAGCTCATCCAGGTGTACCACTGCTTCCCGGACGAGCTGTCGGCCAAGTCGCGGGAGTTGCTCTTCGCGGCGGACCCGCGCCTCGAGATCGTCGACGTGTGCGCGGACCTCGTGGATGGCGGCGCGCTGGACGAGGAGACGGCCAGGCACTTCCGCAGCTGGTGGATCAAGCCGCTGGCGCTCTACCACTCGGACGTCCGCGAGGTGATGCTCCTGGACGTGGACGACCTGTTCATGCGGGACCCCGCCGTGCTGAGGACGACCGACGGGTACAAGCGCACGGGCACGACGTTCTTCTACGACCGCGTGATCCCGAGCGACCACTTTTTCAACCACGAGATGGACAACAACGCGTCCTACTTGGAGAACGTGCTCCACACCTTTGACTATGCCGGTATTGGCGTCAAGGAAGGGTACGAGCCGAGCGAGCGCTTGAAGCAGTCGTTCGCGTATCGAGGCGAGACGGCGCACGAACAGGACTCGTCGGTGGTGCTCGTGGACAAGTCGCGCGCTGGCCAGGCCATGGACGCGCTGTGGTGGCTCATCACCAAGGAGCGCTTCGAGAACTCGTTCTCGTACGGCGACAAGGAATCCTTCTGGCTGTCGTTCGAGCTGGCCAAGCAGGAGTACTTCTTCTCGCCGTGGGGGGTTAGCGTCGTCGACTCGTCGACGAACAGGGACTTGGAGACCCACAACGACTCGCTCTGTGGCAGCATCGCGCACTTTATGCCGGTAGAGGACGAAGAGCCCGAGTTCCTGTACGTCAACGGCAAGGCACTGCTAGACCCGTTTGCCGAAGGACTCACCAGCCACCACACAGCCACGACCAACGTGCTGTACAACACAAACCCAACGCACATTAGTCCTCGTCAAAGGCGTGCTCCGAATGGAGAGACCCAGACAGACTTCAACGACGGCTGGCCGAACGAGTGTCTCCGTGGATTCGGCGCCACCCCATTGCCAGATAATTTTGCGCCGCAGTTACTGCGCCGGCGAATGTTCTACATGGGGACTCGGATGGGCGTGCCCACGGCGCTGCAAACGTGCTACCCCTTCAATGGCTGAACAAGCTCGTACGATGCCTAGTCGCGACACCACGGAGGCAGTAGGAGAGCAAATAAAATAGACGCGAATATTTACAGTGCATTCTGTACCTTCAGCAGCGTCCAGCAACGTTTTCGGACGGTATCTTGCAGCGTAACCTTGGACAGTACAAGAAATCACCCTTCGTATCCAATGTTGTGACTTCTGCCCTTGAATGTGCTGGACACTTTCACGTAGAAGGAAGGAATCACGATCCAACCGCAACGAAATAACCGTTAGGCCTGCTTGAAGCTCCCTGAGCTGTACCCTGCGGCTGCACTTTGCTGAGTTGTTTCTTGTAGAAGACAAGCACCGCAAATGGTGGTCAAAATAAATTCCTGTATTGTAGTTGTAGTTGTTGCTACCGGTAGTCTCCCTCTGAGGGAGTCCCTCATGTACATTGCACGTCGTGCACGTGCAGAATCCGAAATCCTACTTCATCTTATCGTAAATTTAGTACTGATTCCATTGCAATAGGAGACGATACACTTGCTTCAGTGCTCGTTTGCCCACCGTACTCCCCCCATTCCGAATATGCAGAATAGGGCTGTATAGTCCGTTTGCTTTCGAGGCTTGGAGCAATCTCCACGCATTTGCTGCAAGGAATAGCCATGACATTCGTGCAGGAACCGCAGGAGTTCGGTCACGACCACTTCGTTGATGTACTCTTCCTTGCAAGTGGTGCGACAGCACATGCAGCGCGCTTCCAACGACGTCGTGCATCCCCGCGAGTGGCACTACGATCGAATTGTCCTCACCCCCTCCGCTCATTTTGCCCACTCAGCTATCACAGCTACATTAGTGTCCTGATCAAGCTTCCTCTCCGCTCCAGCCATCTAACAATTTCGTCGGCACTTGTGCCGTGCTAAGATTAAGAGCTTCCGTGGTGTTCCGAGCGTATGCAACTTTGCGTGCGATTGCCATAGTGCCCACGAAAGTGTACACGTACACGCGAGCTGCACTATGATACAAAGGCCTTGATACTCACAGTGTGAAACCTGGAGACCCCCACTCCATCTACTAGGCTCTGCTAGCACGAGAAAACATCGATTTCAGGGAACCCTTTGACGTCGTTCCGAGTGCTCAAGGTTTCCATACGCGAAATCACCTTATCCAGCGTAAGTCGTTCTTCCGGCTTCGTTTGACACATCCCAGCGATCAAATCTCGGGCGCCCTTGTCTCGAATCAAAGGCATAACCTTCGGTGACAAGGGATCAAAACCTTCATCTCCAACATGTTTGGGGGCATTCGGATGACCATCGAGCATAACCGAAGAAAGCGAGGGAACCAACACGTCTAACACACACAGGCCAAAGGAGTAGATATCGTCTTGGAAAGCTGGGCGGCGAAGCAACTTCTTGTTCCGGAACCAATTGGGCGCGCGCCAACCAAGTCCCTCGAATTTATTGTCCTGGACGGCTTGATTCTGCAGCGAAAGCACGCCTAGTCCAAAATCCATTAATTTCACGGTCCCATCTGCAGTGACCACGATATTGTCGCTCTTCAGGTCGCTATGCACAATATTCTTTTGATGAAGGAACCGTAAGCCCTGCGCAGCCTGCAAAAAGAGCCTCCACATAGACTGATTGAAAGTCTTCGCATGTGATTGCCGCATACCGTTCAAGTAATCCACTACAGGCCCATTAGCAGCATCTTCACACACAAGAAGAGCAGGTCTACTGCAATGCGATGCACCGTACAGCTTCAGCACGTTCGGGTGGTCCATCCCGAACCAGATCTCCACTTCTTGTCGAAAGAATTCAATAGCATCGGCGTGGATAAGAAGTCGCTTGACCACCACATTGTATGTGATAGGCTTCTGCTCGCCGACTTCCTCGTCCTTCTCCGGTTTCTTTCCCCCAGGAGGCTTCCTGTCCACCCAAATACCGCGATGTGCGGTCCCCACAGACCCAGCCATCGCCTTCTCACGTGAATAGTTCACCGTGTACGCAGGAATGTACCAGTCCGGGATCCTGGCCACGCGTCCATTCGAAGACCTCACCACGGAAAAAAACACTTTCTTCATGCTGGCTACGTGCTTCACCGAGTTGCCAGGCTTGAAGAAGTCGATCTCGAACTTCAGGAGCGTCAGGGCCTCCATTGGTTCGTGCGGCATCATGTTCCTAGCAAAGGGCAGCGCGTTCTTGGCCGCTCGCAAGCTCAGCTGCGTCTCTTCCTCTTCCCTGTCGGTTAATAATTGTTTGGGCCACGTGGTGTCCTCCACCGTCTGCAACCCTGCGATCTCCGCCACGAGGTCCAATCGGGCGCCCACCGCGTACAGATCCAGGTACATTCGGCGCATACTCGCCAGGTGGAACACGAATTTGTCCGTCTTGGCGAAGGTCGTCACGAAAGCGACGAGCGCCTCCACGACCGCGACGAAGTGCTTGGCGGCCTCGTGCATCGACGCCTGCTGGAGATTTCTACTACTTGAAGGAGTGGCTGTGAGCTGCAGTAAGGACTCGCCCGTGCGAGTGGCGCGCGTGTGCACGGGCGGCAGCATGAGCTGGTGGGCCTTGACGACCACCCGCGTCGCGAGGACCTGGAGGGCGGCGCTTACGTCGCGCCGCAGCAGCGAAGAGGAAGCGGGGGCCATGGCGGTCAGAGGGTTGTCGTCTACGGGAGAAAATCTGCAACTGACAACGACAAGAGGCGGGCGCAGAAAAAAAAAAGAAACAGCCAATGGGTAAATGGTGACGTGTATTCCCGAAATGGCTGTCAAACTCCAATATATTCACATCGTCGAAGTGTTCTTGCGCCTGTCGAGTGCAAGTTCGGGGGAGGGGCATGGGACTCCCGAGTCGCGACTCCCAGGTTGGTAGTTGAAAAATGGAACTTGAATCAATGGAATGGATATAGTGGTACATTAGAATGCGAGGTGGACCATCCAGTGGATGGGTGTTGGTACATTTTCAAACTGGATGATTGTAGTGGCAACCTTGGTGAGCTCCAATTCTAATTGGATCCCGTAAATAGATCGCATCGCTGGAGATCCAGCAGCGAGCTTTGGTTTGGGATACATTACACTGTACTGACCTGCCCTCCAGTTCAGTACGTGTAACGCAATAATGTTGGCTACATCCCATCCGCATCCAACTGCACGGATGACCACTGATATAAAACGAAAAAAAATGAACGATGATGTGGATTTTAAAAATAAGCATTTCTGTTTCTTTGTAGGGGTTCCACGGGGCTGGTATCGCTAACACGGATCTGGCGACGAATCCTACAGCCGGAAAGCTTCATCCGCACCCAAGCTCGAAACACCTCCCTCGATCTCAGAACCTTTTTTTTAAGTGGCATCGATCGTTTCCACGGAAGTGGTTTCACTGCCTGATCCGACATTATATATATATATATCCGACCCTTGGTCAAACGGATACGGTGCGTAGCTGGGTATTTGTAAGTTACCGACCACAAATGTAACAAACAGACCCGTCTTCAACAAGCATTCAGCTAGCAACCCAGTCGAAGCAGCTAAGACAACAGAACAGGGATCCATTAGCAGAAGTTCGCTGCAATTTATTAGGCAGTTCGTAGTTTTTATACTTTAGATAGACTATTTGCTTCATCGCCGCAGTACCTGCGGCATTGTTTGTAAGTTCAAGTGCTCTGGAATTTGAAGAGCAACTCAGGGTTTGTCGCCACTTGTATGCGCACTGCCATAAACAGCAGCTTCCTCCTCCTCCTTAGCCTCTTTCCAGGCTAGTTCCTCCACCATGTCAATCCCTTGAGCCATCGTGGGTCTATCGTTCGGGTTATGCGTGACAAAGCGCCTGACGACATCCCATTCATCGTCGCGCATATCTTCAGGTCGTGGGTAGCACCTGCCTTCTTCGAATTGGATCATAACGTCGTCGTCCTCCAGGGCCTCATACGGAATAGCCCTAGTGAAGGCTTCAATAATGCATAACCCGAATGCGTAGACGTCTCCGGCCTTTGACGGTTTAAGGTCAGGGTCGAGATTGGACTCGGGGCTCTTCCAGCGGTCCAAAGCGCCAGCTCTGGAATCTTCGCTGAGCTCAAACTGGCAGATCTTGGGGGTCTTGTCCTCAGCTACTACTATTTGAGAGCACTTGAGACTCCCATGAGTTTGCCCTTGTCGGTGGATGTAGTGTAGTCCGCGCGCAACCTGCAGGAACATTCGCCATAGGTGTCTCCGATGGAGTTCGTGGTCGCAGCGGCCGTTTGTGAAGCAGTGTATGAAGTTGCCGTGCGCCGCAACGTCCTCCCACACCACGAAGTGCTCGGAACCCACGTGCGATCCGCCTACCATCTTCATGACGTACGGATGCTGAAATCCATGCCAGATCTCTGTCGCGCCGAGGAACAGCTGCTCGGAGTAGCGATCGTCGGCGGACAAGTACTGCACAACGAGTCTCGCGGCCTGGTCGCACACACTTCGCGTCACCACGCAGCTCAAGCTGGTGCCTTCGATCGCTTCATGCGGGAGTCCAAACTCGACGTCTACCGAGGGGATGTAAAACGCCGGCACTTTGGAGACTTTCACCTTGGAGCTCCGGACCAAAGCATTGAACGTATTACGCAGCAGCAGGTATTGGTCAGCCGTGGACTCGTTCTCGTGGTAAACGATCTCAAACTTCATGATGGCCATGATCTCGGCGACTTTGGCGTCCGGCAAGCCCTGGACCGCGAGTTGCGGCTTCTTGACGCGTTCTGCGAACGCCGCGTACATGCGGCGGCACTGCGGCTCCCACTCGTGGCTCCACTTGGTCATCTCCAGGTGCCCTGTCAGCTCCAAGAGCCTGAACAACAGGTCGATGACTCGGTGGAGCTCCTGGAGCTTCCCCAGCGTCGACCGCTTGGTAGCGAACCGGACGAGCAGGTTCAGCTCTCGGTGCTTGGCCACCGCCGCGTGGAACCTCGCGACCAGTCGCGTGAGGAGCACGAGCACCGCCACGCTCGCGAATACGTTGCCCCTGCCGCAGCCGCGCAGTGTCCGGTGCACGCACCGCAGTCGCGCGTGCACGCTCGTGAACAGTTCGTGGAGCTCGTCGCTTGGATCGCTTGGGTCTTGGCGCCAGAGCTCGTCGCCTCGAGATTTGGACGTGGGGGGTGTCAGCGAGTCAGTTAGGGCGAGGAAGGCCGACACCAGCTTCGGGATGTGGAACATTTCCTGGAAGCAGGCGCCAGGACGACGCAGTATGGGGCAGTGGGTAGACCCACCAATTCACGAATGAGCAGTAGTTCCCAAAAACTCATATGCTGTACGGATTGTGACGTTAGTGACGCTAGCCACAGCTTCAAGGTTTGCGCACGGGTTCAACTGGATACACGTAGATGAACCGCTGGGCGGAATTCCGGCGGCACTTGCTGCGATCGATTCAGCGCCGTGGTCGACCGTCGCCTCTCTACTGTAGGTTGTTGATACTGTAGTGGGAGCAAATGATCTGCTGCAGTCGCACCAAGCGAAGTATGAATGCTCGACATGCAACTGGTTGGTGGTCGAGGTTTCCAACTCTCGAGTGGCGAACAGCAAGAGCTGCAAGCGCCGAAGCTACGACCATCGCCCAAAGATGATGATATCATCAATAAAGTACATGTAGTATATTATACGACATGTACTTGGAAGTACCATTCTCGCAAGGTTGCGTGAGTGCTGGTGCATTGTGACGTCTTTTTTGGTTGTCGCAGTGTTGTCTTCAAGTTGTGGATTTGAGCGGCACGTTGCTTTGTGGGGCCTCCGATTAAGTGGACTCGAACCCATAGAAGAAGCTCACACACATTCGACTTACAAAACTACTACATGTGAATCCTCAGGACAAAAGCAAATTAACACGTGCATGACTCAACCAAGCACTTGGGTCAATCAAGTACAAACATCAGCTTCGCTATCCTGATCGTCTAGTTCGTCTTCTTCCGAAGACGACGCGCGGGGGCGGTGCACTTCGTGTCCGACCCCGTCGAGGGGGTCGAAGGTGCGGCCGTGGACGGCGATTCCGCCTGGGTAGTGGCAGCTGGGGCCGGCGTGGACGGCGTTTCCGCCGACGAGGACGCCGTCGTTCCCGACCCCGTGGCAGACGACTGGGTCGTTGGCATCTGAGCCGCGGAAGACGCACTCGACTGTGTCTCCGTAGACGGAGTCGTTTCCGTCCCAGTGGACGAGGATTCTGTCGATTTAGTCCCCGTCGATGAGCCCGCACTTGACTGCGTCTGAGTCGTCGTTGACGATCCCCCACTGCCAGATAGAGGCACGCAATTGACTAGAAAAAGAAAAAAAATGAAAAGCGCGTCGAACAGCATTAGGACTGTTGAGACTGCATGGATCAACGCACCAACGACAACGTACTGTATGCCTGCCACTGAGCGTTCTGGAAGCCCAGCCAGTAAATTTTGAACATGCACTTGCCGTTGCACGACGAGTAGTCCACCGGCAGGACGGACATTTTACCAGAGTCGTTGGGGCCGCCAGGGTAGTCGGACTCGCAGTCGTCGCTGTGGAGAACCATCTTGTCGTCAATGTACAGCTCACAGGGACCCTGCACAGCTAGCCATTAGTACTGTGTTGAGTAGACAAGCACATGCCTTTCGTATCGTACCGTGTGAGTGAAGCCTCCACCGTCGTTGCCGAGCCATTTCGCTTTGCCGTCCGTGGGAACCGGTTGCGGGTCCGCGTCCGCGCGCGTAAAGCCGCACTTCTTGTCAGCTCCGACCATTTCTAACACGACGTCTTTCACGCTCTTGCCCTTCTGCTTGGCCATGGTCTTGAATTTGCCCACTTGATCGCCCCCCGAGCCGATGTCCCAGAAGTTGTCGATCTGAACGACCCAGCTAACAGTGGACTTTCCATCCTGGAAGGTCGCCTTCGGCTCGTCGAGGTGGCCGTGGGCATTCGTGTGCGACGCGAAAGCCAGCAGCACAATAGCAGAAGAGAGAGCGGCACCAGCGAACATCGTTCAACTATTATAGAGGTGGGCGGGGTCGTGAGGGTTGAGCGACAATTCCGTAAGTGGCGAGTCAGCAGTTGTCCTTCAGACGACGAGCATGGCCATCTGCTTCTGGGGAGCCATGCTTTGACAAATCCCCATCGAGACGTCGAGTTACGGTGGTTTTGTATTGATCACCGTGTCTCCCCACATGCTCCTGCGCTGCTCGTCTTTCCAGTACCAGCATGGGATCCGTTATTTGACACAGTACGTTGTCGTTGATCCATGCAGTCTCAACAGTCCTAATGCTGTTCGACGCGCTTTTCATTTTTTTTCTAGCATTTGCACGAGCAGTACCTGAAGAAGCCGCGTGACTCGCTGCCTCCTAATGACGACAACACAACACTTTTACAGCACAGATAACGAGTTACTGTACCTCTAGATTTGCAAATCCACCCTGTCAACCAGCCAATATAGAAAGATGTGGAGGGCGACTGTTCATTGGTGTTAAAACCGGTTCGTTTTGGGCAAATAAAAACTATCACTCCACCAAAATATAGCAAGCATCTGCTCAGTTATCTTGATATTTGTATGACAGTTTGTCGATGTTTAGTCGGGGTTTGGTCGAACCCCTCAAACTTATATGTTTGCTTAAGACCGATGTTTTAGTTTTAGTTTAGTCGGATTGCGAACAATTTAACGGAGTACGCTGCTGCTACCAAAATTAGGATATAAAATCGGTACAATTTGGTACATTTTGGTATACTTTTGGTAATGGGCCAGTGTACCTCGAAACGGGTTAGGGTTTGACTTACAAGTACTGTCCGCGCTGAGCTCACATTGAGCACGCAAGCAAGCCAATCCGTGTCATTGTACGCTTATCGTCCTCCATTCGCAATAAGGTATCAATCCAGTATTTTTACGCTTGCTAGAGTAGGCAGCTAAAGGAAGAGGATCGAATGTAGCTGTGGACGTAGTAAATAGTAGCAGCAGCTAACCAGCAGTGCTGATGTGATTGCTGCGTGTGGAACAAGCTGGAAAGCTAGGTACAAAGCATAACTATCACTGACGTCGCATGGTGGACTACAGAAGTCAGACAAGAGAACAACATAGAAAGATAACCCGACGCATGCAAATGTTGATCTGACATATGGTCTCGCAATGCATTTACACTCCACTGACATCGCCTTCGCCCACCTAGCATTAACAGTTATTGTATACCGCAGCTTGGTTGTACCAACGACTACAGTGAAGTTCGTCCCGCTACATTCCTTCCCGTGTGCTGTGAATTCCTCGCCAGCCCGACAACAAGAAATGAAAGACTGTCGTGTGCGAACCTAATTGAATGCCAAAATTCTGACTAAATCTGCTTGAAGTGAGCAGGTATCCGCCCGTTGTGCTGTTGTTCGCAGTTCGCACCTCACAGCCACAGTTTGGTAGTAACGAGGTGTTTAGTATCAGGGTAGTACTATCCGACGGTGATTAGTATTAAGTACTAATCAGTTACTTTGGATTTTGTAAAGACTAATGTAGTACAGCGGGTGCAGAAAGTCTGCACCTCTGAGCTGTCTATAGATGATTTGGGTGCGGTTTGTTTTGTAGAATGCAATACGCTGCTGCGCGTTCTCTGTTGCCTCCATTTCCCGCCCTTTCTCAGTCGTTTGATTGCAGCTCACAAATTGACAGAACCGGGCGCCACAGAAAGTCTACACGCACCCAAATTATACTAGTTTTAGTATGGTGTCGATCACCGAACGGACACCTAGTGCAACCTCATAAGGTGATTTATTATACTCCAAGCCCGCTCGGCTGGGAGTGTTAGGGCGGAGAAAGGCACGGATTCAACGGGGGTCTTGTACCATATCGTAGCTATTTTCTCGCGGAGGTCGTCCAGGTCAGTTGTTGGGGTCTTGTGGAGCTCTGCCCTCATGATGCCCCGCGCTTTAGCGCTCAAGCTGTGGCCCGCATATTATGACGCTTAATAATTGATTTACACTTGGCAAGGGCATCATGAGCTCCTTGCAGATCGTGCCGTAGCTGAGACCAGCAGCTCTCTTAGCAACACAGCGACGCCGAAGCTCGAGTTGGTACTCTTTACCTCTATGACAGAGCACGAAAGTTAGTTGCTTGCAGCACGCAGCACATTCGCCCAGGGCAACTTACCCCATCGCCAGTGCGCCAAACCGCAAATGAAGAAATGAACTTAGTGGTCCCATACTAAAAATAGTATAATTTGGGTGGGTGCAGACTTTCTGTGGCCCCCGGTTCTGTTAATTTGTGTGCTGCATTCAAACGACTGAGAAAGGGCGGGAAAGGGAGGCAGCACAGAAGGCGCAGCAGCGTACCGCATACTACAAAACAAGCCGCACCCAAATCGGACGAGTAGGTCATTCACAGTGCTGAAAAATCTATAGACAGCTCAGGGGGTGCAGAAAGTCTGCACCCGTTGTACTTCGAAGTAGTAATTCAGTTAGGAATATCTAAAATAAGATTAACGAAAGTTATTTCACCCTACCCCGCTTCACAAAACGGAGAGATTCTATTGGCTTCGACGTGGTGGATTCTGTCACAGACAGGATACTCCTCGAACGCGTTCGACAATCACCGACCAAGCAATTTGATGACTAGTCGATCAGCACCGGAATTGAGCAACGCTGTAGCACCTCCGATGCGGACCGAATGAGTTGAGAACCGCTCATATCGAGACCGACACTCTTGGGCTGATTGCTTGACAATTTTTGCGATCTCTGCTGACGTTATCCCTCCTTGTAGTGTTGCCAGCGCGGGATAATCTGCTCGTTTATCGAAAGCTCGAGCAGCTTTGTGGACCCATCGTGCTGCCCTGATAGGACATATCATTTTGTGGCCCGACTTACAATGAAACCTTGAATTTCTCGCCCAAATTGATGGTTTTTCGCTCCCTTCAGGCTGATTGCAACTATATTGGCTTTCTTCGGCTCTGTGATCTGCACTTTATCGCCCAGGAATTGAATTACTGAAAGTCGCAGGACATAATTGTGGATTCGACTACAAATGAAAAGATACTCCCATCGGCGGAGCAGGAAGAAGTACCCAAGGAGGAGACCACCCCACAGGGGTTGACCGCGCGGCCGTGTCAGATCAATAAGTCCAAAGATCGATTGGAGGAGGCGCGCGGCCAGGGGCTGCTGCTTGACAACTGGATCGGTAAAACGGCGGATTCCGCGCAGTCACGCCCGGGTCATAACCAGCCGTATTGCGGTGGAACCACCGCCCCGCGCACAACTTTGTGCAAATTGTTGAGTAAGTATTGCCGCGTTGACGCCGATTCATGCCGTACTTCCATAAGTACACAGCAAATGCGCCAAGCTGCTCTGCATTCTGGTTGATATCAGCGGAAGCCAACCACGGACTAAACCGCATAATGGTGCACCAAGCAGATCACTGCTCCCACGCTCGCGAGTAGTGTTTTCTGGATGATTGGGCTAAAGCCCCTGTTCGCAGTAGTGCGCCCAGAGATTTGAGAGATCGCGCAAGTCGTCCGGGATCTGAACCTGTTTCCAGTCAGAGCTCAAGTTAGAAAACGAGATAGCCAAAGCTGGCGACAACCACACCCTGCTGCCTGCATCTGCCATGATATTGTCCACACCGACTACGTGAGAGGCTGACGAATAGAACTCGTACTGTAATTTGCATATGGAGAGAATGCGAAGCAGCATTTGAGCGAATGGGTTAAATGTGAAGATAGTAGATAGGAGCGAGTGACCTTAAGCGGAGAAGAACGAAAAGGAAGATACTTGTTTCCCACGGAGAAAGATTGGGAATGAGGAGGAAACCCGGCATGGTGAAAACCTCCTCTGGTAGTTAGACATGCAAAGCTATCTGTCTGATAGAAATGGTCAATCGGCTACGAGACTGCACACAGACACCTTCAACTTCAAGGTGGTAAGCTGTGAGCTGGCGGAGCTCGATACGCCATCTCCACACTCACACTTCGAGTCTGCCGTTGCCACTGGCCATTGCGGATGGCAATGCAGAAGGTCATGACTAGCTTGCGAGATGATCGGGTGATCGCATGTCGAAAGAAGACGCTAATGGCACAACTCAACCACCACAGAGATCTTACGGCCAAGCTTCGGTCCGTAAAGTACCTGCACGTGGTCCGAGAGCTCAATTCAGCAGCGGATTCCCTGGCAAGCGATGCTCTAGCGAACAAGGTGTCGGCTACGGTGTCAACCGAGTCTAGGATGGCGGAACTGACCGAGCTAAATCGTATCGGAGAAGTCATCTACGAACCTGACCCGGAACCCCCAGCGGCGACAGAGCAAGTCCAACCGTCGATCAACGTGACCCGAGTCAAGGTCACTGACGATCCACTTCGGAGCAGGAACTTTTTCGATTTTGTACGGAACGAGCCCAAATATCTGACTGCAACGACAAGGCGACAGGCGAAAGCGAGGGAGAAACGTGTACAATTTGCCGACGAAGTATCGGTGGGTGGTCAGGGTGATTCAGCTCGACGAGACGAATCGAATGGTGTGTCTACCGAGACTCTAAGAGGTCTGGAAGCGGTACCACCAAGCTCGGAAAATGGTCCAGTGATACCAACGGCAAACGATGTTGATCCCGTTGCAATACAGGAAGAACGTCGGAGACGGATTGCCACCGCTCAGGATGAAGAACTGAGGTGGTCCAACCTCAAGGTGGTCGTACGAGGCGGGGAAGCGAAGCTCGGCTACAAGGCGGCGAGAGATGCATGGAAGATGTCAGACAAGTTTGTGCTCAGCGAAGACGATGTGCTCTGTTTTCTTGGAGCGAACCGTCGGTGGGGCACCGAACAGCAAGAGGAGACGACGATGCGTCTAGTAGTACCCACACCGATGATTCAAGAGGTACTACAGAACTGCCACGACTCGCTGGAAGGAGGTCACCAAGGTATCGGTCGGACCTATCACAGAGTCAGAACTGATTACTATTGGATCGGCCTCTACGCCGACGTGGAGCGGCATGTGAAGTCCTGCCCGGACTGTAGCTCAAGCAAGAGTCGACCACAGTTCCAAGGCTATTCACCAGGGAACATCCTAGCGGAAAGCCGTTCCAGATCGTCTCTATGGACTTTGTTATACCACTACCGAAGTCTCGCAGTGAAAATACGGCATTACTGCTATTCCAGTGCGCATTCACTGGCTTCGTGATGGGCAAGGCAATGTCCGACACGACTGCACTGAAGGTGGCACAAGCTTTCGAAGATTGTGTCTACCGACGGTTTCGGAGCACCAACGTTGATCCGTCATGATCGCGATCCACGGTTCATGAGCCAGGTTTTCCAAGCCTTCGCCGAGATGATGCAGTCCCGGTCGAGAGCAACGTTGAGTTATCGACCGCAAGCGAACGGTCAGCAGGAACGCTCGGTGAAGACAGTCATGCAGTCTGTGCGCGTCTATGCCGAGGACCCTTTGCAGCAAGATTGGGACGAGATTGCCGAGCGACTGATTTTCGCCATCAACAACTCACAAGCCGGAACGAGGAAGGACACTCCGTTTTATCTCGTTCATGGTTGGGATGCACAGTCGACGCTTCGAGCAATGTCGTCGTCGCTCAAACGAGGTTCTGGAAGCCAGACCGGTGCACTGGCGTGACACCGAGAGATGAACCGACAGCAGGAGATTTCGTGGAGAATGGCTATGGAATACCAAGCCACTGAGAAAGCTCGGAGAGCGAGAGAACACAACGAGTTGCTTGGAAGACGTGAGCTAGCGGCGGTACCGGCCACTGGTGACGAGAACGAGGCGTCGGACGAGGTCCCAATGGAGACAGGGGCAACTGATGGTGCTCCTAACACGAGACCGAGGTATCTCTTCCAACAGGGAGGCCGAGTCTGGTTGTACATGGAACGCGTGAAGTCGGGGCTGACCAAAAAATTGGCCCACCGATGTCACGGTCCGTTCCGGGTGAAGAAGAAGGTGGATGAGTTTGCGTACGAGTTGGAATTACCTGATCGAAGCGGATACAGATTTTACCCGGTGGTACATGTCTCTCGACTCAAAGCCGTGAAACGAATTTGCTAACCGACCGAAACGTCAGCTAGCACCCGAGGTGACGGAGGCTACGCGAGTAGATTTCGACGGGGAGCTGCTTCCCGAAGACAGTTGGGAGCCCGATCGGCTCTCTGGCGAATTTGAGGTCGAGGCCATTCTCGACCGACACGAGACGAGCTGTCCGAGAGTTCAAGGTGAAGTGGGCCGGATATGACGAACCGACATGGGAACCAGCGTCCAATCTGTCCTGTGGAGGGTTGTTGTATGACTACTTACGCGCGAAACGCAGCGAACGACGCTTGCAGATGGTCCAAGTCGCAGACGAGGACTAGATGCTACGCTCACCCTGAAACTTGGGTGTTTGACAACGGGGCAACCCAGCACTTGGCTGGAGACAAGAGATACTTTGTGAAATACCGAGACCTTACACCAGGAGCGAGAGCTAGTCACAGTACATGGGTACGATGGCTCAAGCTCGCCAATGGACAGTGCAGCTATTGATCTAAGGGTAAACGTTGATGGCCATCCTGTAGTTCTACGTGTTGACAACGTGTTCTACCCGCCGCAAAGAACCAATCTGCTCTCACAATCAGTCGCAACGGGGCAAGGCTTCCAGATCGCGTATGATGATGTTTCAAAAGTGTACACATTGAGCATGAACGGTGAGGTCGCGCTGCATAGCAAGATGCAACACTGCAAACTGTGGATCTTCACGGCAGACAACACGTTCTTGACGGGGAATATGGCGGAAAGGAAACCACCGACGCGACGATAGACAGGCTTCATCTTGTATTTGGTCGTCGACTGCGAATCTTCTCGTGAACTATTACGCACCTCCAATTTTTGCGCAGGCAATTGTGGTGCGTAGCCTTGCGCACCCGAGCAAAGAGTGAAGTGGCTTGATTATGGACGTTACCGTTGCAATTGCCGCCGAGCCTCTCCGGCTCTGGCTTCATCTCTTCAGGGCAGTTGCGGCGAAGATGCCCAGGATGGTGACATCCGAAGCAGTTCTTGCTTTCACAATCTTCTTCGTACTGCCGCTGCTGCTTCTCGGATTTCTTCTTTTTGTACCCCGACACCTTCTGGTATCCACCATTAGTCGCATAGGGCTTGTTCTTGTTACTGTTCTGGTCGTTTGGCAGCGGCTTGCGGCCGTTGCCACGGCCATCGCCACGGCCGCCACGAGGTTGACCTCTTGCCTCAAAATTGAACCGAGTCTGAGACTGTTTCTCTACGAGCTGTTTCATGTCCAAAACAAGAATCATCCACTTCAGTTGATCGGGAGAGCGTATGGATCGAAGCGCTCCCGTTAGCATGACTGTTCTCAGCTCTTAATAGTAGGGAAGTTACCCGAGGGTTAACCTCGGCTAGAAGACACGTAGGAGGCGATACGCACTCCTCGATATAACGTGCAATAGGCAAACAATGCGCCGTCACGTAGACTCCGATCTAACCGGCCACCCACTCTTGGCCTTGCCACATGAACCCTCGCTAGTGAGCTTCGAGTCCACCGACAGGCATAATCCACCCAAACAAGCTTATCTAGACGCTTACCGTGAAGCCGGACGTCGCTCTGTGCGCTTGAGAAGTAAATCGGTTCTGTTTTGTGTTGCCCCTTTGGGCTTATGTCCTAATATGTAATTCCTATTGAGTATACAAATATATAGTGAACTACGATCCGTTACGGATGTCTTGGATACCTAGCAAACGACGATCCGACCAGTCGAGCCTTCACAGGATCCCAACGAGGGTTCAAACAGTCGCCGAGGCTTCGCATGGGTCGTCGAGTTCTTGAATGGTCGCACCCTGGCCCAGCTGGTGCTGAAAGATAGCGTTGGGTTCCGAAACCATTCGGGAGCCCAAATCAAGGTAGTTTGGTCGGGGCGTGATGCCTAGTTCAGGTCCCGGTATCCGTCAGTGTTGAGGCTGGTTCAGTGACATCGTGACCATAAATCTTCCCAGCGAGCCCTCGTTAGTGACTCGGTTGGATCAATCACTGATCATAGCCGATTCCAATCGCACGACTGAGCGTTGATTGACTGAGTGCCTGCTAGTCGGTGCGCATCAGCGAAAGCCTTCGGAAACTGGCGAATCACTACACCACACCAGCCTCGAACCGGTAATGTCGTCGACATCACCACCGTTCACAGAGGCTGGGCCTTCCGGTGATTCGTGTCAGCTCCTTCATGGGCGAAGTGAACCAACACACTCTCTGGGAAGGACGAAGGGGAAAACCTTCGACACTGAAGAAGAAGTGGTCCTCTGTGATTCGTACCTGCGCATCGGGAAGGATTCATCGACGGGCACGGGCCAAGGTGCGGCTAAATTCTGGCGGTGCGTGACGACTGACTACAACGATCACCTGCCAGAAGGCTACGACAGCAGACCGTTGCCCTCACTTGAATCTAAATGGTCCATTATTCAGCGCGATGTGTCCAAATTTTGTGGATGTTTGGCAACGGTGGCAGCCTTAAATCGCTCATGCGCCAACGCGGACAATGCCATTGCGAGTGCCATGCAACTCTATCAGACTACGCACGCAACGAAATGTGTCAGATACAACAAACTATTCAAGTTCATGCACTGCTGGCGTGTGCTCTCCAAGGAACCGAAGTGGCAGGCGCACCGCGCAGCTAAGCCTACTGCAAAGCAGACTTCTAGCGATGCAAGTGCACAGGCTACGAGAGCACCACGACCGACGGGGAACCAAGCAGCCAAGGCTTCTGCGCAGGTGGCTACTTCCCTTGATTAAACGTAGAAGCGTCTGGCTGAGGCGACTTTGAAGATGGCCAATTCAAGTCAAAACCGAGCTCGAGTACTTGAAGAAGCCAACAACTGTTAGCAATTCAGCTCGATGAACTCGATGCAGACGCCCAACAATATTTCCGCATGCGCCGCGCGGCCGTCCCCGCCAGAATGAGGGGTGACACCAATGAAACCCAACCCAGGGAGCGCACTGACCAGGAGCCCAGTAGCATCTGAGCTGAGCACAACAACGAAACGGCCTGTGCTTCGGACAAATCGAGACGCAACGCTACATCAATGATCTAGAGCGCACTTGCGCTGCCATAGATGCTCCACTAAATCAGCTTGAAGTTCGGCGTGTACTCCAGCATCGTGCACATGGGCAAGTTGTCGTAGAAGTGAGTCAAACGTGATGTCTGTATTTGCCACGGAAGGTGAAGTGATGCGATCTATGTAATCATCGTCCTCTCCATCTTCTTCCTCTGCTTCAACAATCATGTTGTGCATTATCACACACGCGTACCGCGTGTCTTTCAAAGTGTCTTGTTCCCAAAAGAGAGCAGCCTGGGCATTTATCGCAAAACGCCCTTGGATAACACCAAAGCACCGTTCAACGTCTTTGCGACCTGCTTCTTGCACCTTCGTGTACAGTTTCTCCTTCTGATTTGAAGGGCTGCTGATACTCTTTACTAACACCGACCATTCCGGGTAGATACGGTCGCACAGGAGATAGGACATTTTGTACTCGTTTTCATTCACTGTGTATGTATGCTCCGGTGCATTTCCATTTAGCCAATATACCATTAGCGGAGACCGGTCAACAACATTGATATCGTCGTTAGACCTAGGTAACCCCGCGTAAGAATGGCATATCCACAAATTATGTGTGGTAACTGCCACCATGATCACAGAGCGCTTGCCATCTCTGTCCTGGTACATGCCTTGCCACCCTACAGGACAGTTCTTCCAGGTTCAATGTGTGCAGTCCAACGAGACAAACATACCGGGGAGACCATGCCGCTCGTTAATGCTGGTGGGGCGTTTAATATCAGCAGCGGTGGGCTCTCGGCGATACTCTGCATTGAACTTGGCCAAAACGGCTTTAGTAAAGCGTCGGAACGCCTCCGTTGCTGTGCTCTCTCCGAGGCGCACGTATTCATCGGTCGCGTCAGCCGCGATCCCGTAACAGTACCCCCGTAGCACTGCAGTGACATTTTGAAGAGGTGAAAGGCCGGGTTTGCCAGCTGCATCGGGCTTCTGGCGGAAGTAGTCAATCCGTCTCCAGCACTCCAGCCATCGGGCGGTGAAAAACACGAGGCGGCATCCGAAACCTCCTGCGAAATAGCCTCGCGTTGTACACGGGGTCACGGGCGACGTAGTCTAGATACAGTTGCCGGTGTCAGCAGCATGGTCGCACCTAGCATTCGCGCTGCGTCCAGGGCGTGAGCCAACGCGCTTCTTTGGTGGACCCTCGGTAAGCGCCAAAGCCGTGCATGAGCTGGTGGCCGCCGTGAGTAGTAGCATTTCTGCAGCTTCGTCGTCATCTCCTTCAGCGTGAGCTTCGCGAAGACGCTTGATACGTGCCCTCCCGTTCTTGTCCTCCGCCATTGTCGAGGGGTGCAACGTTTTTGGCGTGTGGCGTTTAGAGTGTATTGGTTGGACAAAATTTACAGAAACGGGAAACATTCATTGCGAGCTTGTAAAATTTACTGTAAGTGCTCGTTTGCCGTTGGCGTTTACAGTACACCGTTGCAGATGCTCTAACAAACGCAAAATCGAGTGACGGACGCCAATTAGCACGAGTACCTCGAGCACAAGTTCGAGCATCTGCTTCGTGACAGTGTGGGGTCTTGTGTTGTAATGCGGGTGTCTTTCGAGCTGGCTGAGCTGAATAAGCTCGGGCCAGTGTCCATTGGGTTGTGAGCTTCGAGTTGGAAGGACGCTGGCAGTGATTATGCCGTGCGAGAGCGGGGCAGGAACCGTGCACTCGACGTCCCAGCGTGGCCTCAGGCATTTTCACGTCGGACCTGCACCGTGCCGTCACAAAAGCTCGCCTATCCTCTCGAGGCAGCCCCTTCAAATCCAGGAGCCGCCGTTATAGTACTACACACGAAGCCGAGCAAAGCGCATTGAGGCAGCATTAGAAAAGCGTCGCATACGGATACACGATTCAATTTACCAGCAAAGAAGCACCCACGTTTTCCATACCCTCCCAGGCTTTATTAAATGAAACACTCCGCCTTCAGCGACTTGACCATGACTTCGATCGCCGTCATGACCGGTACGCGTGTGCCAGATAAGGCCCTATCTAAATTTCAGAGCTTCCTCGTGCAGCGCGCCTATATTTTGCGAGATAGTATGCTTTGGGCACTCAAACATGTGGAGCGATTTCTGTTTTAACTCGCAAGCAATACTGCCCAGGAGTTCGGAGCATCGTCCATTTTGGAGGTATCGCTCATCCTGATCCGCTTCCAATGCTTAACAAGCGGAGTATCAAGTGATATTAATCCTCCTCCCAGACCATTTGATTTTGATAGTGATCTTCAGATACGAGTAGTAGATACAGTATTATATTTTCGCATTTGGTGTCGGTGGCTTGTACTCACTCCAATTTGCCTTCATCAGGTATCCACATTTGTCGAAGCATTCATTCACAATGTACATGTATCCTCTCCGTTGTTTTGATGACGGTTTTCCCGCTAAACTTCTGGCTAAGTGACTACAGCAGGCTCTTTTCCTGTCCGTAGTGCTTGAACCAGACTACTAATGTAGACGTCCACTTTTCGATACTAAGTACAGCTGAAGTGCGTTGCATTTGCGAGTCATATATGAACTTAAGTTCTCTATTGATTCCTAGCAATGGTGTTTGGAGTAAGAATCGCCGAATCCAACTCAACACTAGATTTCAATGGGATTTCGACATCCAGCAGAGAGTACATAATGCTATATTAGCCCGAACAAGGCTTTAGGCAATTTTATTCATACATATGCATAGATAGCTAAGTGAGGGTATCAATAGTCAATTACAAACGAGGGCTGGTAGTCGATGTGAGTCGAGGAAGTCGATTTTGAAAGTGATTGAGTTCGAACGAGGAGCATTCCATAGGCACGCCTATGTCTCCCCTGCAATTACATAAAGTTCATCACGTTCGATCGGGGGTGTAAAAGTAAAGCCTCAAATCGGCTGCAGATCGCATGCACAAGGGCAACTTCAATTTACCCTTATATCAGCCAATAAGAGCCTCCGAATCATGGGGATCAACCAATCACATAACAGTATCCACATTAGGCAACTACACCACAGCAGGCACGTGCCGCGGTAGGGATCCGGTCAGGCAGGCTGCGAAGTGTCAATCGCAACACCCCCACTCTATTCGCAGTTTACTCGAGAATTTTGGTGATGTTGCTGCGTTCGAGTAGGTAGCGAAGCGTCTTGGTTGGCATCCCCTTTGTCAGGAAGTCAGCGAGCTGGTTCTTGGAATTAACGTACTGGAGCTGCACAACACCAGCCATAACCTTCTCACGAATGAAATGGTAGCGGATATCCACATGCTGGGTCCTGGCCTGGTATCCAACGTTGTTGCCAACGCCATCGCACCTTGGTTGTCTTCGTAGATCATCGTACCTCCACTCCGTTCTGTGTCAATGTCCTTGAGCAGAAGTCGCATCCACACCACTTTCTTCACGCAATCACTGAGAGCCATGTAATCGGCTTCATTCCAGCTCAGTGCCACCGTCTTCTGGAACGTTATTCGCCATACCACGGGAGCACCGCACAACATCAGCATGATCCCTCTCATTGAACGTCTGTCGTCGGGGTTACCAGCCAAGTCGGCATCCGAATAGACCACGAGCTCTGTTCCCAGCGATCCGTCGTGCGTAATGCCGAGGTTCTTGGCCTTCAGCAGGTACCTCACCGCTCTGATGCCAGAATCTCAATGCTTATTATCAGGATTCTCCAAGAAACGACTCAGTTTGACAACCGCAACCGAAATGTCAGGTCGGGTTCCACAAGCCAGATACATGAGACTACCGACCAGCGAGCGATACGGCCTTGACTTCATCTTTGCCTTGTCGCGTCGGTCTTTGGTACGTCATCCTTCGTCAGGGGGACACTCGGGTCAAGTAGGACCAACACAGTTTCGCGTTTTCTTGGCCAAATTTCTTGATGACCGACATGGTGTACGCTCACTGGCAAATGCCCAACATCTTGCGCTCCATGTCGTAGCCGATCTCAATATCGAGAATGAACAGCGCACGCTCCAGGTCCTTGATCCGAAACTTCTCTGCGATACCAGCTTTGCCAGCAGCAGTCACATCACGATCCTGAGATGTGATCACCATGTCATCGACGTAGAGGCATACAATGCACTTGTCGTCACCTTCACCTCACGTGTAGACACACGGATCAGCATCGGCAGACTTGAATCCCATCGTCTTAAGATGCTTGTCAATGGTCTCGTTCCATACACGTGATGCCTGCTTGAGTCCGTACAGACACCGCAACAACAAACACGCAACTCCGTCTTCGCCTTCAACATCGGCGAGCTTGAGGAGGTCACGAAGACCGTCGGGTACAACCATGTAGATCTCCTCGTTGAGTGTTCCATACAGAAACGCGGTGTCGACATCGCATTGGTGATTCTCGTATCCTTCTGCAGCACACTTTGCCAACTTGGCACGGATCGAGTTCAGGTAAGCCACCGGTGAGTACGTCTCTTCGTAGTCGATGTCATGTCGTTGTGAGTATCCCTTGGCCACGAGACAAGCCTTGTGCATGATCATCTGCCCCTTCTCATCGCGCTTCAATGCGACAACCGACCGGCATCCGATCGGGCGCTGGTGTGTTGGTTTGGGAATCGGCTTCCAGGTCTTATTCGCAATGAGCTACTTAAGCTCACTTGTGATTGTCTTCGTCCAGTCATCCTGGTCGGCACCTGTAGTAGCCTCTTCATATATCATTGGGATGTCCTCTGTTGCAGCTATCAGAAGTCCACCTCCCATTGCGAGTTGGTCATCACTCGACTTGGGATGACCTTGTTCCATCCTTTGACGCTTGGTCCCAATTGCCAAAGGCACCAAGACTTGCTTCTTTCGTGCACCACCTTCCTCCGGATCCGTGATCTCTTCGATGTGACTAGCCCGCGACCGCGTAATCTTCGAATGGGTCGGACCATATGGAATAACTGCACCTTCCGTGGTCGCGTCACGTTGAAGTGGGATCACATCACCACCTTCAGGAACAGTCAGGACAACTTGTGACGGTTGTCCACCGGTGACAGCAATAGCATTCTCGCCGTCTTCAGCGGCCCTGTTCTCGACCAGGTACTCGGGGTCGGTCGTCTGTATGAACTTCAAAGAGCGCACGATTTGCAATTTCCGGGCCGTCACATTGATGTCGTGTAGGAACACGCTGAATTTCTCGCTACCAATCGGTATGAGTCCCACCAACAACACACGTCTCCCAGTTACGGTCAACGAATGTTGGATCAAAACCTGAATACCAGGAACGATCCCTTACACCGGGTCGGTTGCAAGCGCCTCTGTACACCGAGGTTGTCTTCGGTCAACCCACAAACCTGCACCACCAGCCACGAACGAGAGCTAGGATGCAATGTAGGGCTCTCGCGCAAACCCCTGCAGTCCCTCAGAAGAAAGGGTACCGGCGGTCAAGCCTAGTACAATGGTGCCGAGGTAAAACCTCGGCAGATAGTCAAATATACGTATGGACACTCGAATTCCACAGATATATATAGAGCGACACTCTGTTGTCGCTCCCACGTCTCGGCCACACCCACTCTTGGATTGGCCCGAATGAACCCTCGGTTTAATTCACCTTGGGTCCACTACCCAGCATCCCACGCAGCGGGGCGTGTCCAGGCACTACAATAAGCTAGCTACTCTATCCGAAGTCGGACTTGACCCTTGATCGCTTGGGGGGAAGACTGCTGATTTATTTCTGTTAACCTACGGCTCTGGGAACCTCTGTAGGCTATCCAATAGCTAGTCATATATATATACAAATATATCCAAATATCAAGTGTGAACAGATCTCTGTGGGAGATCCTGGACCTGACTCTATAGAGACCGAGCATACGATCGGCCCCTATTATGTGCGGATAAGGGATGGGTACAGAACCTAATCAGAACCCTCGGCTGGCGGTTTATTATAACCAGCCGAAAGCTCTGTCACTAATACCTGCTAGTCACTCGGTCGCGGGAAATGTGATTGGCCAATCAGAGCCCGCAGACGCTTTTCACCGAACGGTTCAGCGGCGGTTGCTTGGCAACTGAGCTGTTCACGGCGCGGCCAAAACCCAACGCCGCATTGAGAACCCGATATCCCTTCACACCATCTTCGTAACCCATGAACCGACACTTGAACGCCTTAGCATCGAGCTTGCAGCGCTTCTCGTCGGGGATATGTGCGTAGCCAAGTACACCAGACACCTTCATGTTCTTGAGCTGCGGCTTGGACTGGTACACAGTCTCGTAGGGCGTCTTGACCGTCACCGAGTTGGGGATCCGGTTGATGATCCAAGCAGCAGTGTTGACGGATTCAGCCCACCATTTCTTGTCGATGCTCTCGTGGTAGAACATACAGCGAGCCATCTCGACTAGGCTTCGGTTCATGCGCTCAGCCAGCCCATTTTGCTGAGGCGTGTACGGCACCATCTTATCATGCTTGATACCACTGCGACTGAGATAGGCCTTGAACTGTCGCCCAGCGTACTCACCGCCACTATCTGAGCGCAGGCGTTTGATCGTCTTGCTCGTTGTGTTCTCCATCGCTGCCTTGAAGATCTTGAACTTCGTCAGCACCTCCGATTTGGCCTTCATGAAATAGACCGTCACATGGCGTGAGTAATCGTCGGTGAACGTGACGACGTACGTGCAGCCACCAGGTGTCTTCGTCTGCATTGGTTCATCACGTCCGTCCGTATGCACCAGGTCAAGCACACCTGCACTCTTGACGAGCTTGTCCGGGTATCTCGGAAAGTCGTCAGCCTTCATCTTGCCCATGCAGTAACCTGCGCAAACGTGGTCCGTTGACACATCGTCTGATACGCGAGGTACTCCCTCTGTCATGGATAACAGCTGTTCGTAGCGCTTGTTCGGGATGTGGCCGAGACGGCATCGCTATAGAGAAAGACACACTTGTCCTTGCTGAACTGCGCGACGACGTCCTTCTCGGCTAGCTTCGACACCGAGATTAGGTTTCCTTCAACTTCTGGAATGTATAGTGCACCCGACAACGTGACGCACGTCCCGCCCATCAGTGTCATACAAACGGTGCCTTTTGCAACTGCGTCGATCTTCGTACCATCCGTGATCGTAATGCGGACTGGCGTCTTCAGGTCCGTCATGGACACGAACTTGTCCCGGACGCTGGCCATGTGCGAGCTTGCACCAGAGTCGACGAGTCAATCTGACTTGCCCATCGCACTCGTTGCCGTGAACGCAAAGTCGGCAGTCTCCCGTGCGACTTGCCCGCGTCCGTTGCCGGCCTTCTTCTTGAGGTACTCGAACTCCTTGTGTCCGGTCTTCTTGCAGTAGAAGCACTTGCCACTGAAGCGACGCTTACCACCGCAGTCCTTCCTCTTCGTTGCGAACGCCCTCGCTTGCGCCGTTGACGATTCATCTGAGGCTTCACCACAAGCGAGAGTTTGGAACGCGTAGGCGAGAGTGATGTTCGGCGTGTTCTCGAGCACAGCGCTGATCATCTTGTACTCTTCCGCCAGACTGCCGAGGAGCAACACGAGCTGACAGGTATCATCCAGAGACTCATCAATCGTCTCCGTCTGCAGGACGATCTCCTTGAACTTGTCCACATGAACTGCGAAGTTGGTACCTGGCTCCACCTTGAATGCAGCGGGGCTGCGTAGCGTAGTGCGTAAGAGGAAGACATATGACTCTCCGAGTCTTAGTTTATGGTTCGCCGAACCCCTAAGTCTCCACAGAGGCTGAGCTCCCTCTAGTATTACTAACTAGAGACTCAAAGAGTCGGTATTCCTAACCCAAGGCAAATACACTCTTTGATGCTAAAACTGAACTGTTATTTCTTTGCTTATCTGCGGCAAAGCCGCCTGTGGTGTAAATGTATGAGTTTAACTATCTACCATAGTTAAACCTAGTCAAATGCATATCGAGTGGCTCTGAAGCCACGTACTGAAATCCTGTTAATAGAAGTGGTACCAAGTACCCCTTCCGTCAAGGTAACACATAGTGTGGCTACACTACATGTGACCTTCCTGTAACCCCGTTACACTCTCCCCCTCTAAACCGTGGGCACACTGTATCCACGAGTATCTCATTGTATCAATTTCTCCAGACCGAGAACATTTTGCTCCGAGAGCGCTCACTATCCGATCCACATCGAGTGTCAACACTCGGATGCCCACAGCCAACTGGTCCTTTGACCGTGCTCGTTGGCCTCGCGACATCAACCTTCACCGCGGGTCACGCCTACCTGTGTCTCCGACACCTTAGTAGTGGGGGGTTGCCGGATTACTGGACGTTTTTTAACACATCGAACATAAACCCTACCAACAGACCTGTCTATACCATTACACTCAAAGTTTCACCCTTTCGCTGTGGAAGAGACAGAGCACCGAACCTATCGTTAATATCCAAATGAGTGGTTTTCGTGAATTTCACAACATCTCAGAGCATCACCAAATCGCCTCGAACCCTCACATTC
>JAGDFM010000014.1:182648-224491 GCA_019155715.1 Phytophthora pseudosyringae | reverse complement strand
AAGATCGCTGCGACGTCTTCGCCGTCACCGGAAGAGCAGAACCCGCCCAACCAACGGGTACACAAGGTGAGAAGACTTCAGCCCCCACGGACAAGCGGAGTACCCCCTCCGTAAGTTGGTAGTCCGGATGACCGTTGGCAAGCTTGGATCGCGCCAGCAATTTCGCGATTCCCGCTCCGCCACAATACCTCCATCGCAAGCAACGTCATGAACGGCTTCATGGCAGTGGACACTATGCGGAGTATTTTCAATGGTGTGACGACCGAGAATATTTTATCCCCGTCACCTGGGGCAAAATCATTGGTGCTCTATCACGATGAATTCGAGCTACGTAGTTGCTGTTCGACCGCTTGCTGAGAAGTTGGTGAAGATGTTGCCAGACGCAGCCGAAGAAAGTATATAATCCGGCCGTACAACATCGAACTTGGCGTCCAAGTCGACAGCTACAACTGCGGTATGTATTATAAATGCTATTAGGCTTCGAGGTATTCAACGGGGCTGATCAGCTTAGCTTGCTGAGTGAAAAGGAGCTGCAGTATCTGCGGTACAGATACCTCCGTATGTGCACTTAACGTCAATAGATATTCTCCATTGCATCTATCTAATGTGTTCGAAGTTACGTATGCGCGTGTTCCAGGGAGCTGTTAGTAATATCACTCGATGTCGCTGGCGATTGCTCTTGTTGAGGATACCGATTGCCTCTTCCTATTGCACTTCACGTATATTCTCTATGATGATATTACTAGGCTCCACTATAATATAGTGTGCACTAGAGTGTACAAACCAGGTAGCTTCTCCACCAGTAACTTTACTTCCGCTTTTACCGGCTCCAATACACGAGCTCTGTTCTTCATCTCCATCAAACAGGCCTCTCCAGGGTCTCTAGTATAGCTAAGTAGCTCCTTCCTCATGACACCTTCATGCGTCCCTCTCTGTCTCAAATCCTCCTATTCCAACAGCTCTGAAAACGTTATCCGACTATACGTGATGGGCACGTATAAAGTACTCACACATCATTTGATGACATTGTCTGGCTTTTTCTTAACTCGGGCATATTCGGGCACTATTAATACAGAAAACCCTGGCCAATTTAATATCTGTGTTACCTAATATCCTGGTGTACTTAATCACTTAACGATCCGCCAACTCGGTAGTCAAGCTTAACTACGGAGCTTAATTATGACCTGCCAAACTTCAAACTTAATGCTCGATTGGGAACTTTTCCAATACATTTGCTATGTAAAATTTGCTCTTTCATACTTGTTCAGCTCCCACAGATCAGTGATCAGTGAAAAATTTACACAGCAATTATATTGGAAATTCCCAATCGAGTGAAATCACATACGAAAATAAACTTCGGGTCGGCGTCTGCGTCTGCGTACATGTAATCTAATACCAGCGCCGATCTTCTTGCCGAACAGTGGGGCTTGTTTGCGTGTCTATTAATAATGACGAACGGCTTTCGCAACTCGGCGTGAACACTGCCAACTCGCCCTTAGCTTTCTCTGCTAACTTTCGCTGAGAGAGATGAGTTCTTGTCGTACCATTCGAAGATTTTCACTCTACTCGTCCGTCAGGCTGCAATTGACAAAGCAATTTGTAAAGATGTAATTTGAACAGAATTTAGGATGACAACGACACCCCGTCTGCGGACACTCTTAGGTGTGCTTTAAGCTAATCGTGTAACGCAAAAAGGGAGGGGGCGGGTGTTAGAGGAACTTCTTGCCATGGACAAGTTGTCCACGATGAAGGAAGTTTCGGAGCTACTACTGCGAGAGAGTGTGCTCCACTCTTACTAATTCCAGTACCTAGAATGGAGCAGCTTGCATCCGGGTCCCTCTGTTGTCTAATCACCCTGTTGTACTTGATAGGAAGTGTGTCCACCGATGGTATTAAGTTGGCCAGGGTTTTCTGTATACGGTCATGTTCAAGTAAAAAAATGCCTCGTCACATTTCTCCCATTCGGGCTAAATAACGAGTGCCTTCATTTATTAATAATTGAGAGACACTTTTTGTGTCGCTTCGTGGCGAGATTCTCGCCGCGAGAATCATTTGTTAAATAGCCAGCCGCTGACAGATCATTGATAAAATTCCCGTATGTATTGGGGGAGCTGCTAGCGACAGGCACCGATTCTTAGCAACATACAATTAATCATATTAAAAGCACAGCTAGGCGACACGCATAGTAAATGTATAAAAGAGCCCACCTGTCGTCTAGCATTGCACTCTCAAACAAGATAGATTGAGGATAACCTGTTGTTCATAGTACGTTTATTTACGTTCCGCCATTCGCTAATTTGTCTGCTCTCGTTAGCTTCCAGGTATGTCAAAGCTTTCTTCTCCGACTGCCTTTGAGCTTGCCTGGACTTCTGCAGAACCAGCCATGGCGGACGCTTTTCAGCTTTCCTGTTGCATCGGCAGCGAGGTTAGGCTGCTATCTCCGTATCCTGCTGGTGTCTCTGCTGCACCGACCGATGATATCACACCTGGAAGTATCCTCGCCAATGGCCCACTGCTAGATGGTCAACGACTTACTGAGGATGGAGACATTCCGCACATCGCGCGTGAGGCAATCCAAGAGGTAGTAGTTCTTAATCCAAGATCCAAAATAACTCGTACAGATGCAGAGATACTCGAGCAGATTCGTAACAATTCGAAATTGCACAAGCAGCTAATTTCTAAAATAGCTAACATACGAAGTATCATAGTACGTAGTACCACAAGTCTTAGCGGCTCCCTTGGAAATGGCCCCAATGGCTCGTTCAAAATGGCGAGAGAATGAGAGGAAGAGTCAGCAGATAACTGTCTAACAGAATGATGCACATCCTCGCGTACTGTAGTGTCTATGTAGACTGTGCTGGCTGCTATAATAGAGAATATTGACAAGCTGGTTTCGGAAAATGATAGCACGCCGTGCCAACAAGCGATCAGCAGCACATACGTGTGCTGCCCAGAGTCTCCACAAAAAGCGGACAGTCCAAAACCTTTCCTGACGGTGATAGACGCCCGACCAAGTTCTTCGGTGATGACGGGACTAATAGTTCGCTCGAAAGTGTGTGTTATTATCGGGCTGCTTGCTCGTGTTGCGGCGTCCGCGGTCGCCCTGGACCGCCGACTGGGCGCCTCGCTGGTCGATGCACCTTCCGTGAAACTCCACGTCACTTCCAACCGCGCGTCGTTGCAGATTCACGGACAGTCTGAATTTGACGTCTTTGCTTACCCGGTTGTGTCGCCAAATGGCGATAGCGTGCTCTACGATGGCTACGCGACTTTCAAGGACGACGAGAGCACTTTTAGCTACTCGTACGTGAATGGTGCTGGGTACTTGTCCACGAGCGATGGAGACAAGGAGAACGTGCGGTGTGTCCCGTCGAGCACGCTGCCATTCCACTCGATTTTGCCCGCGCTGAATGAAGCGACGCCGATTCCAAGTGCGTCGATAGGCGACGAAGCGATCGAGTGTGCGAGTGGAGAATTGTTCAAGACAACATTCGCTGGGGCGCATTTCGCTATCTGCGCATCAGGCGAGTCCGGATTTACGGCGTACAGCAGCGACTTGACGATTGAGGTGACGTACCTGGACGCTCCTGTCCGGAAGATTCGTGCCCCGAAGCTTCCCGACGGCTCGTCGTGCGATGCTGTGGCTACTGCGGCTTTAGTGTCACCAACTGCGCTGGCGTTGATGACTGGGAGCGCTATTCCGGTAACCAACGCGAGATATCTGAAAGCAGCAGAGCACATGGCGATGGAGGCGTCGACCTGCAAGTGCAAGACCACTCCACGCCCGTGCATCTTCTTCCATGGCATCGGCAACTCCCACGAGATGGAGGAGCTGCAAAACACGCCCAAGAAGTCGACCGGGAGAATGGGCAATATGAACAGCCACGCTCCGTGCTGCTCGACAGTCAAGTACGCCATCCTGAACACGATGGATTACGGATGGAACAACGACACTCTCCAGGAGAAATTCTGCGACCGTGCTCTCCGGTTCAGCGACGTCAGCCAGGTGGAAGCGGGCTCAATCACGGACACTGTCATTGTCACGCACTCGCTGGCTGGACTCGTCATGTCAATGGCGCTAGCGACGGGTAAATGCAGTTTCGGTGAAGGCTCGACGTGGGTGGCTATCAGCTCGCCAATGACGGGGAGCATGGTTTCTGATTACTCCCAGGACTTTTGCAACGGCGAGGTGAGCGATCTCGCGACGGACCTGTTGGAAATCATCGGCCAATGCCCCATGCCAGTCACTCGGAAGTCCATCGTCTACCAGAATGAAAAATACGCCAGCAAGGCGCTGAACGCAGCGTACGTTACTGCTCAAAAGGCCTACCGAGAAAACGTCGATGCTGCCATGTGCAGCGATAACCCGAACGGCATCTTCTCCGAGTACGAGGCGATCATGCTGCTCGCGGCTGAAGTGGCTCCGCACAAGTCCCCGCAGAACGACGCGCTTGTGGAGTTCCAGAGCTGCGCAAAAGGCCTCGATCACGCAAAGTTCGGCAAGAGTTACAAGGACAAGTTCTACCGGCCGCAGCTCAATCACGCAGACACCGTGTTCCTGAACGGCGACGGATGGCTCGAGGACTCCCAGAAGCCTGTGAAATGGTTCGAGTGTTTGCTGTAGAATTCGCATCACTGTAACTGTGTGGTACCGTGAGGATACAAGTGAAAGTGGTTTGGTTGAGCTTGGCGTCTTTTTAACCATTTTAATACAGCGTCTGTCGCCACGGTTTATAAATTTCAAAACGGTCGTGTGTGGTACCTGTTGTCGCCGTTTTACAGCAGGCATTCAAACCACGTGACAGGCCTGACAGTCGTCTTGAAGATGCCGTCACCCGTTTTGAAGGCCGTGTCGGCGTGGTTGAGCTCGCACCGGTAGAACTGATCGTAGGGTGTTTTCCCAAATTTGGCTGCGGAAATGCCGCCTACGCAGCTGTGAAACTCGACGAGGCCGTCGTTCTTGGACGACTTGTGTGGGATGACCCTGCCTCCGACCATGTACTTGGCTTGGTACTTGGAAATGTTACCGACATAGGAGCTGCTGCACATGGCGGCGAAGACCTTTTCGCGATAAACTTTCGAGGCCGCGTCGTACGCTGCGTTAAGGTGCTCGTCGCTGTACTTTTCGCTTTTGTAGACGACGGACTCGGTGGACGGGGGAACGGGGCATCTACCGTTGAACAACAAGTCCGTCATGAGATTCCGGACCTCGCCGTTGCAGAAATCCATGAGGTAGTCAGACGACATGCTGCCGGTCATGGGCGGACTGAGCCCAATCCACGTCGAGCTCTTGGCGAGACTGCACTCCCCATTGGCGAGTGCGCCTGCGAACATGAGGCCGCCCATCGAGTGCGTCACGACGATCGTGTCCTCAATGGTGCGCGCTCTCGTGTCGGAGGTTTTCGACATGGAGAGCGCGCGATCACACACTTTTCCTTGTAGCTTCGCGTTCGTCCAGGCGTAGTTGACCGTGTCCAAGGCAGCGTACTTGATCGTCGTACAGCACGGGGCGTGGTCCTTGATGAAGTCAAAGCCAAAGTGGCGAGACGTGTCTTGGACTGTCGGCTCGTCCTTCTCGTTGCCAAGGCCGTGGTAGAAGATGCACGGGCGAGGAGTCGACTTGCACCCACAGGACGAAGCCTCGATGGCCATGTGCGCTTCTTCCTTGAGGTTCCTTCGGTCGCTGGCCGGGATGTCGCCCCCAGAAAGCAGAGCGAGCGCCGTCGGCGTCATTTCGGTGGGCTCGGCCAGAGCATCGCACGACGATCCCCCCTTCAGCTTCGTCTCGGGGATACTAACCGGGGCGTCGAGATACTCCACGTCAATAGTTACGCCGCTAGCGAGGGCAGTGAATCCCGCCTCGTCCGACGAACAGATCGCGTAGTGGACTCCGGCGAACGTCGTCTTGAACAGGTTTCCACTCTCGCACTCGATCGCTTCGCCGCCGACTGACGCGCTGGGGATGCGAGTCGCACCGTTCAACACCGGGAGAATGGCGTTGAACGGGAGCGTGCTGGGGGGGATGCAACGAACGGTGGCGGCGTTGGACGAGCTGTCGTTCGTCACCAAGTACGGGGCGCCATCCACAAGTGAGTACGTGATCCGGGAATGTCCCTCCACGAATGTCGCGTAGCCGTCGTAGAGCACGCGAGCGCCGTCATCGGACACCACCGGGTTGGCAAACACGTCAAACTCGGACTCGCCGTGGAGCTCCATCGCCTTGCGCTGGAGCGTGACATGGAGTTTCAACGACGGCAAGTCGGCCAGCGCTGTCTGAGAAGGAACTTGGGCCGCTGCAAAGCTGGAGAGCGCGAAAACAGCGGCGCCCGCGAACCTGTTCATGGTGCCTGCCGTCGATGCGGATCACTTGCTCAAACCGAGTCTGCCTGTTTTCAGTGTCCGAAAGACGGACTCCGGCCATGTAGCCACGCTTCCAACAGACCTTTCCCCGATTCCATGCTGATGCGATTTGCGCTGTGCCCGGCAATGCCAGGCCGGCATATAATAGACCGGGGCTGCCCCACTGGCAGTGTAGTGCTGCACAGCATCTGGGCGCGAATACCGTATGTGCGGTGAGGGAACTGCGCGCATCGCTTCAATGAAGCCCTGCGAGTCGCTTTCGCCGTCGCAGTGCGACGGCGAAATTCTCTCCAGGATACAGACGGCATCACATCAATGTACAGTCGAGACGGTGAGGATCGAGACCCGCGCGTCAATATGCTGGGCACTGTCCAGCATGGCGCAGTGTGTTCTGAATCTGGTTATGTTTTCCAGCTCCCATTTTTCCCCGGTCCAATGCTCAACCAGCACTCTTTGGCGCACGCACATTCCCAGAAGATGTGTTCCATTGTTTCTTAAGCCCAGTGGGCAGGGGGGGCCTCCCTCGTGGGCAACCTTTTACCCCCCAAACTGCCCATATGAGCACAGCTCATTGAGCTGTGGCAACATGGACGGACCCGGTTCAACAAGCTAATACATACCAGTATACCAAACCAGGACCGAAAGCTGTCCACGAATGGATTGGTCTTTCCCGCAGAGTACATGTACACGAAGTTTGCTGGCAAAGGGCTCTGCGGCAGACCCCCTTGGCAGCAAAAGTCAAGTGCGCATGCGTTGAGCCTGGATAACGGTAAGTAAAAGCCGGAGTGACTACATGAACGCTAACGGCCGGTCACTCGAGACAGATTTGCTATAGGGTACTACTGTACAGTGTACACAGTCCGATTTGAACTAATGCTCCTGCCAGATAGAATTCCAGAACGGGGATGTGGAGAGCAACACCAAAACAGACAAAAAGCATGTAACTATGGACAACCTTCTATTAGAAGCATACTGGGGTTGCACCCCCAGACCCCCGCAATAGAAAAACAACCTCCGGGACACGGCAACGGGTCCGTTCGCAGGGGAGATCGTCGCTGAAACCGCCTACGCAAATACCGAGCGGCCCTGCTTCGCGGGCACCCCGCTCGGGTTTGCTACGGCTACGCTCGCTCACTACCACCTTCTAATAAAAGCACCGCTAATCCCTCTTTGTGTACTTTGCCGGGATATACATGTCGTCCGTTTTGATGATTCCCTCAGGGATGTGCGTCCTTCCCTCGACGTACGATTCGGACCAAATATTGACCGACCGCTCATTAATTGATTTTCGCGATGACCAAGAAGACCGTGGTTGCGCCAATGCGAGTCGTAGTCGCCTTCTCCATCGCTCTATCCATACTAGGCCTCGCGCATCCATCGACAGCGTTGGAGAGATCGCAGACGCACACGTCGCTGAGCGATGCACCATCCGTGAAGCTCCACGTCACCTTCAAACGCAAGACCATGGAGCTCCACGGACAATCCGAGTTTGACATCTACGCCTCGCCCGTTGTGTCCGCCAACGGTGTCAGTGTCCTCTACAACAGCTACACAACGTTCCACGACGGCGACTCCGAATTCACGTACACTATGATGGACGGGTCCGCCTACGTGACGACGACGGACGCCTCTGACGCTGAAACAGTTCGGTGTCTTCCGGCCAACTCGCTACCATTCGACAAGATTTTGCCAGCGCTGAACGCCGCGACGCCCATTCCGAGCGCGTCAATCGGCGACAAGTCCGTCGAGTGTGCGAGTGGGAACTTGTTCAGGACGACGTTTGCTGGGGCGCACTACGCTATCTGCGCGGAGGGTGAGACTGGTTTCACGGCGTACAGTAGCGACCTGGACATTGCTGTGGAGTATCTCGATGGTCCTGTCAACGTTGAAAAGCCAGACTTGACCCATGGGTCGATTTCGTGTAAACCAGTTGAGAAGGCCACTTCGTTGACGCCGACGGCACTCGCTTTGGCTTCTGGCGGCAAGTTCCCGTCTAGCACTTCGAGAGTGCTGAAGGAAGCGGCTCACATGGAAGTGGGTGCGACGACGTGTGAAACGTGTCCGTCCGCGCCTCGCCCGTGCATATTCCTGCACGGTTCGGGTAACCCGAACGAGGTGGCGGAGCTGCAGGACACACCGAAGCTGACGAAAAGCAAGTACGGCGACATGCACGGCCACGCTCCTTGCTGTTCCGAGATCAAGTATGCCGTCATGGACACAACCACCGCCGGCTGGAGGAACGACACGCTGCACCGAAAGTTCTGTGATCACTCACTCTCGATGAGCAGCACCAGCGACGTCGCCGCCGGAATAATTGACAACACCATCATCGTGACGCACTCCATGGGTGGTATCGTGATGGCCCACGCTCTCGCCAAGGGGGCATGCAAGTTTTCAGACACGACGTCGTGGGTGGCGCTGAGTTCCACCATGACTGGCACCATGGCTTCGGATTATCTCACGGATGTCTGCAAAAATGAGGTCAGCAACGTTGCTGTGGGATTGCTCGAGGTGATAGGGCAGTGTCCGGTGTCAAAGGCACGTCATTCAACCGTCTACCAGGGAGGGAAGTACAGCACGCCCTCCGTCGATGCAGCGTACGTAGCGGCTCAAGAAGCGTACCGTGGTAATGTGGCAGCAGCAATGTGCAGCGACAGCTACACCGGACTCTTCTCACTGTACCAATCCCCGAGCATTCTCTCCGGGGTAGCTGTCCCGCACAAGTCGAGGAGGAACGACGGTCTCGTGGAGTTTCAGAGCTGCTTGGGTGGCCTCGACGAGAACCTTTTTGGCAACCACTGGAGCGATCGGTTCTACAGGCCGCAGTTGAACCACGCAGACACGGCCTTTTTGACGGGGGAGGGCGTCCTTAAAAACTCGCAAAAGCCCCATAAGTGGTTCGAGTGCCTCGAGCTGTAGAAGAAAACAAATTGCGATGGTTTCCGGATAGTAGCAATCGTTTAGTTGTACATGTAGAGTGAAGATGTTTGCTGAGTGCTATGTGTCTAAGATAAATCGCAGTTGAGAACAGTAGCGACTGCTTGAGCTCTATCGAGGCTCTGCCCGCACGAGGTTCTCTCAGCCATCATTACCAAAAAAGACTCCCCAGGTTGCTTCGTTCATTTGGTTGTACAAGATAGGGCTACGCCGTCGGACCCCGTGCTGAAATCGAATGGAGACTTACAAGAAAGTGGTTTATGGATGAGTAAGAACTTCTTGAATAACCCTTTCGCGAGCCACTTAGGTAAACTATAGTATACAAATATAAGTCATTTGATTCTAAAAGGGTGCAAAACTCGCCAAATTCACGGTACTTCCTTTGCCTACCTCTTGTAACATACGGACTTCAAGGATTTGCAGGCAGGTTTCGTAGTACAGTTCATCCTGTCCTAATAGATAGTTGCTGTTGCCTTGGTCGCTATCATATATAGCAATAATATCAGTTAGAAGGGGAACGGAGCTGGTCGTATTTATATTAATTACATACTAATAGTAGTATATTTTAATATAATCAATATATTTATTACTGTAAAAGTATATAGTAATCGACATGGAAGCCCGGTGCGTTAAGAACACGAGTCGACAGCGATATTTATGCCATGGATCAGTTACGAGCTGTGAGGAGAGTGCAGTCCTGCTGGAGATACACATGTATCACGAGGGACATATCGCGGGGGACATTGTCTTCAATTGCTTTATGCACACGAAATTGATACTTGATCACAGACCTGCGTAAACTTCAAAGCTGCATCAGAGAACTGGAGAGGGGGGAATCGATGACGCAGACATCTATAACTTCATTTTTAATGCCTAGTGGTCAACAGAAGGCTAACACTGCAATGCAGCAGCTGTGCTGAGCGCGCTACTCTTGATCGTGGCATCATTTTATGGCCAAAGAGGCATCAAATTTTGGCCAACCCGGTATCAAGTTTAACGTTTGACAGGGATATCAGCTGACTCTGTTGTATTGACTGGGAACCAAGTCGGTGGAATCGGTTCTCATCATATATACCAGTATATCAGTGATTAGAGGGAACAGTTAGGATAGGATGATCTGTACATCAGGGGATACATGTAGTAATATATTTTACTATTAGTACAATACTATTAGCCATTTCGCGGTACAAGGGCGCATTTCTCGCCCTTTAAGGCATTTTCCAAAACACGGTACGTAATCGCCCTCTTATAGGGAGAGAAATGTGCCATTTTGCACAAGTTCAAGTTAGCAATACACCGTCATTTATAACAGACTATAAACGGTACAATTACAAATCGTCTAGGCATACTCAATTCAAGTTAAATATTTTATTCTTGGTTGTGTATGTAATGAAGTGAGAGCACAACTCGGTCTTCAGGGTGAGGGAAAACCATGACCAACCATACACCAATGGTTGGTCTGGACGAAAACCTCGCTAGCTACAGCTCACAGTCAACTACACGACACATGCCAACTACAACACATCTCCAGGGAATCCGACAACTGACGACTGAAATAATACTGCAACGGGCGTTCTTGCGTATCAACACATTGGACAAGAAGATCCGGAAAAACCTGGACAATGGAGACAACAACTTGAAGGATCTCCGCAAGACCATGAACAATCTATTTGGAATTCTATGGGAGCAACCACCGCAAGCGAGGCTCAAAGCCGCGAAGTTCCTCGCAACGTTGGGAACAACTCAGACGATTGACATGAACGACATCAACACAGTTAGTGATGCCTTTTGGCCTCCGGCGTTCGAGCGTCTGTTGGAAACGGTGCTCATCGATCTGAAGAGGCGAATTTGTTTGGTGTATCTGGATGACTGTGTCATTTTTAGCAAGGGCTTTCCGTCTCATTTGGTGCGAGTGCGACAAGTGTTAACACGGCTGCAGCAAGCCGGATTCAAGATGAAAATGAAGCAGTGTCATTGGGGACGGAGTCACGTGGCCTTCCTGGGTCACATTGTGACGCCCTCGGGGATCCTGCCCAACCCGGAGAAGGTGAAGGCGGTCATGAACGTGGGATGGGCATCGTCACGCCCGCGACGACAGCCTCCACACGGACTTGCACGCCACCGTAGACCTCAAAGCCGCCCGTATTCAGAAAACAATAGTTGACGACCATCGCTAGCACGGTCACGCCAAACCATCCTCGACAAGTCCACTACGTGGCATCGTAAACACCTAGCACGGAGTACAGCACCCCGTACACAACCACCGACGTCACCATCCAAGCCGCTTGTCCGGCAACGCACGCTCTGTCGACCGTTCTCAGGAACTCGAACTTCAGGACGTGACAATAGAGGACGGTCAACTGCCAACCGCACTCTAGAGTATTCGGCAGGAACACACACCAATACGTGTGGAACGCGTCGATCCACTTGTGAAGGAGACACGCCAGCCCTTCCAGGTGCTCGCGTCTGGCTTCCAGGACCACCGTGGGCGTGGCCCACAATGCTTCGTACATCTTCCACCAGCGATCTCCTCGAGGAAGTCCCCGCACGGACGGTCCTTGGACGAATCGACGGTAGCGACGTACGCAAATCTTCGTAAGTCCAAACCACTTGTAGGTCCAATAGCTCAGCGACGAAATCAGTCGCGTACCGACTCCAAGTAGAGGCTGCGTGATCGCCCACATAAGGGCCCCACCAGCAGCGCAGAGTAGCTCGCGCCAGTACTCCTTGAGAACGGTCCAGCCCGTCTCCCAGGCCACAGTCGCGAGGACACGACTCCACCGCACGGCTTCAGCCACCAGCTCCATGTTTTTAGGGCAGCGCCAATCAGGAAATGAGCGCTTCACCGCCATCGTCAACCTTACACGGAGAGGCCGCCTTCTTTCTTCATCACTAGCCGTCCTCGCTAGTCATCTAGTCTCTCTCGCAACAGTCTCTTCCGAGACGACCGGTACGGATCATTCCCAGGCTATGGTCTACGGATCATAACCGTACCTACCTTATCCGTCCCATCAATCCGTACCCAATGTCCCAAATTCTATTCCACCACTCCTCAGACGGGTAACGGTCAGGTCCATGACCATCAGAGGGCCTAGGGGAAAGAGAGGAAATGACCTCGTCGGCAACATCTGCAGCGACGAACCCCGCCCCATTCCTTCTTTCGCCCGCGACACATCTAGCCACCAGCCATCGCTCTCGCTACCATGACCAAGTCATCCAAGTCCCCGCCGAAGCCCAAGCCCGACACCGTCGCCGGCCGTCTCCACGCCCGACTCGACGCAGAGGCCAAGGACGACGACTCCAACTTCCCGGAGCTCGTCAACTTCTGATCTCGCGTCCGACCGCTCATCGCAGGGAATGCTGCATCAGTGGGGATCCAAGCCCTCGACAACCTCGTGCTCTCCGTCATGGCCGGGGATGACACCGCCGCCTCCGAGCTTCTGGAGCCCGTGCTGCTGTTGCTTTGCCCCGAGGTGATGCAAGTCGCCGAGGTCGAAGACCACGACTTCGTCGCGCTGCCGTCTCAGCCTGCTCGCCCGTCCAAGCGTGCTCCAGTCAGCAGTTCTGACTCCCCGGTCGCCAAGAAGCCTCGCACCTTGCAGAAGAAGCTCCCCGTCAAGCTTTTAGCTTCGACCTTCCCGCCAACGTTCCGGCCGAGATCAAGCGAGACCTCGCACGCCCAGAGACGACCGCGGCTGACCGGGGCAAGGCCTCGTTCCGGATCGCCTACCCTTGGCACGGTCAGTGCGTCTGGTACGACCCGGCCAAGCACGAGAACCTCCACTTGCTGCACTGGCGTCAGTGGATGCGGTTCCGGCGCGTCTTCTTCGACTGCGCTCTCTACGCGCCCACCAAGGATGCCGGGGCTCGCCGGAAGCAGAAGTACAACGCCCTCCAAGCTCGGCTCAAGTTCATCAGCGTCAACATCGAGACGTTCGGATACTACGGGTTCCTCGACAAGTTCGAGAACGAGGTCCACGACACGCTCATGTGGCTCGGCGGCAAGTCGGCCAAGCACTCCGGTGGCAGCAAATAACAAGAGCCTTCAGGATCTCCTCAGGAGGACCTCGCCACGCGCTGTCGTGGTGACACGGTCCGCTACGAGCGCGTGATTACCAACGCTCCGTATCCGTTCCAAGTTGACGCGGATGGATACAGATCCATCCCCGAGCTCCTCGAGCAGACCCAAGCTCTTGACCCCACGCGCAACCCTCACCTCCGTCTTTCAGATCGTGCCCTCGCCCGCGTCGCTCTCGACGTGGCGCAAGGGAAGCCGGCCCACGCGTCGCGGGTCGGCAGTTGGCCAACAAGAGAGTAGTCACGGAGACTGAGAAGCCATTCAGGTCTTCCGAGAAGACCGACGACGACTCCGACTTCGAAGACGACGGGAGGTACACCGTTGAGCCCCCGTCTCCGGCCATCACAACCGCGTCTAAGCCCAAGGGCAAGTCCAAGTCCAAGGCCCACTGACGAGCCACAGCGATTCCGATGACGAAGAAGAGTCTTCCGACAACAGCGAAGAGCTGGACGTACACCAAGGACAAAGACTATGTCGACGACGCCAGTGATCACGCCGACGACGACATGCAGGGCGATGACGACGCCAGTCAGGGCGACAACGCCAAACAGCCCGACGGTAATGACGACGACGATGACCAGGAGGGAGACAAGAAGGCGGCCGACGACAAGTGCGGCTCCGAGAAGTCCGATGATGCCAAGAAGCCCGCCGGCGCCGACTAGCTCCCTTCGCCCCTCGCAGCCGTCCTAGCCACTTGAGGATCGTTCCTCTTTTCTCCCTTTCTTCCCAACAAGTCGACGCGACCGTCCCGGCCGCTTAGAAACGCTTTCCTTTTTTCTTCTTCTTGTAACTTCAGCGTTCTTCCAAACAAAACAACAAATGCAAAAACAAACTTCCCTCCCCTCCCTCCGTTCCGTTCTTGAGCTCCACTTCCAAATTCATAACAAAACAACCGCTCTCTCGAGCTCAAGAACGTGACAACCGGGCCTAAGGCATCAGCAGGTCGTCGTCCTCCACGCGGGCATTGGCCTCCGCCAACCGCACACTTCTCCGTAATTCCGAAAGACGACGTTTCTTCCTTTCCGCCTGCTCGAGGGCTATCACCAATGCAGCGTATTCGGGTATCAGCTCCACCCGTGGCAACCAGAAGCTCTCATAATTCGCTGCTAATGCCAAGTACTCAACTGTTCCTTGCACGACTCGCTTGGCCACGACTTCCAGCAACAGAGAATCCACCCCCGCAATAATTGTGTCTTCCTGTCCAAGCGTCAGCCATTCCGCGTAGCTAGACGCCGGTAGGTTGGACTCCCCCAAGGGTCCTCCACTCACCTCATCATCCTTAAGATATTCCGGTGCTTCGTCATGGTACGGCCTCGTCCACTTCCCTCTGAAGCGCTTGAGCCGATTTATGTTGATCGTCACTACTTTGTTCAGGTACGAGGGTATATTGACTTGGCACGCGTTCTCCCCGACCTTGCTCACGACACGGTAAGGACCGTGCCAGGAGAACGTGAGCTTCTACGTCCGTGCTTCACCCCTCCGTACCCTAAACAGCTGATACACCCACACAGGATCACCGACTTCGTATTCGACGTGCACTTGATCCTGAAATCGTCGCTCGTGACGGTCTTGAGCTTTCACCAACTGTCGCTCCACTAAGTGGCGGGAATCCCTAAAAGAACGGTTCAGGCTTCGTCTGTATTGAGCCATCTCGTTACTCTTCCACTTCTTACCAAGGTTCAGGAAAGCAACGTCCACAGGGAGCACAGGATCGCGCCCGTACAACGAAAAGAATGGCGTGTCGCCCAAGGCTTCGTGATAGGCCGTCCTGTACGCGAAGAGCACCTCGGCAAATACAAGTCCCAGTCCGTCTGAGCCTCGCTCACATGCATCTTCAGCATTCCAATGAGCGTTCCATTGAACCGTTTCACTAGCTCCTGTGTCTGCGGATGATAAGTGGCACCGAAAAGCTTCTTGATGCCTAACGTCTGGTAGAACAAGTCGGTAATTTCGGACGTGAAGTTCGAGCCATTGTCGCTCAATAGGCACGAGGGTACACCATGTCTAGCCACGACACCGTTAACCATAACCTCAACAAACGTCACGGAGTCCAGTCGTTCGACTGCAAACGCCTCGACCCACCGAGTAAAGTAGTCTGCGAACACGATGTGTACTTGTTTCCTCGCTCGGTCGCAGGCAAGGGTTTAATCGCGTCGACAACCAGCTGGGAAAAGGGCCCAGTCAGGTCGGCCACTGGCATTCGCTGCATCTGACCAGCTCTCCACGGTCGAGGGCCCTTCCCACTACCACACAGGTTACATTCTCGCAGGTATTCCAACATGGTTGCTACGCCAATGTTGAGCGAGATCAATTGCGTGCCGTCCGTTGGACTCGAGGAGGGGCAGTATGGCGAGAACGCAGTGCTCGAGGAAGGAAGAGAGACCGATGCTGACGAGGAACAATACGTCGGCACCAGGGCAAATCCCAAGGAGATCGGCCGTGAACACTTCGAGAGTGAACATTGCGATGAGGCCGTCAACGGTGAGGCAGTGACAATACTGATGTTCATGGTGCTGGTGAGGACGCAACTATCGTCGATCAGTTCATCCCGGTCGTCGTCTTCACTTCTTTCAGTGAAATGTAACGAGGACAAGTTATCCTCGTCTACATCGACAGAATGACGATCACGGTTACGACATCCTCTGCTACGCGCAAGTCAGCTACCAATTTTGCAGTACGCTCTTCTGGAAAGTAGACTTTACAGCCCACTACGTCCTCTGCGTATCCGAGCACAAAGCCGATCTTGGCGTTCTTGTGGTGCTTATGCCTCCCGGGCGTCACTGGGACGTAAACATACGCCAATGACCAAACTTCCTGATGTGGTGTACGTCTGATTTCACGCCGAACATCATTTCGTAAGCGTGCCTTTGGTATACACGCGGTTCTTCACATACACCGCATTTCGCATCGCTTCCGGCCACAAGCTACATGGATAGCCTGCATGCTCCATCGTCGCCTTGGTCATTGCCACTAGTGCCGGGTGGGTCCTCTCGCACAAATTCAATTGCGAGCTCTTAGGTCCAACTCGAACGTGCTCAGTACCTTGCGAGTTGTACCAAGCTTCCATCCCACTGTTGACAAACTCGCCGCCTTTATCAGTCAAACACTTGCTGCACTGAATAAGCCGCGCCACTCTGTTTCCGGCCAGCTTGCCGCTCAGCCCAGAGCACATACTCCTTGAGATGTTCGTTTACCACGTCACTAGACTTGCTTGTCAACAAGAGAAACGAGAGTAGCCATATATGATCACAAGAACGGCCTCATATCGAGTCCTGTTAGACTTGCTAGGAATAAGCAGATCCGCGTACACCATTTGATTCGGTTCCTTCGTAGCCCGATCAAGTTTCTATCGATGCGCCTTCTGCTTCTGCTTTCCCAGATGACACGAATCACACGTGTCCTGCTGACGCTGGGTTAGATCCATTCCCCGCACTAATCCCTTATCCACCATTGTCTTCAGATACTGTGGACAAGTGTGGCACAATCTTTCATGCCAAAGTGCCAAGGAGCCGGCTCCTTCAGTCACCGTGTAGTTGCACAGAGGGCGGTCGTCAGGTACTGGGTTTCCTCCGTGAGAAGGGTGCGTTACTTGGAAACCCCAATTCGCTTGCTGTGGTGTAGCCACAACCACGGGTCTCCCCTCCATGGATATAGTGAAGTTTCTTGCTGTCGAGTCAAACTCAAACTCGAATCCTTGCTCGTAAGCGAAACCCGGTGAGAAGAGTCCATATTCAGCACCGAGTACATATAAAACATCATCTACATACAGCACGGTTTGTTCTCCGCCGATCTCCGTGACCAACGACACCGTTCCTACTCCAGCAATACGGGCTGCAAGGCTTGGTGACACTCCATGTATAATGGCCGTCGTATCCTCCGTGAACTCCACATAGTACGAGCGGTCCCCAGTTACATGGGAATTGCACGCAGTATCGAAATACCACCAGCCACTAGTGGTGTCTGCGTCATCATGACCAACGTCCTCCTGCCCTTCAGCGGTTTCTTCGAAATGATCTTCGAACTGATCACCTTCCTCGACAGGTACTATCGCTTGGTCATCTTTCATCACCCCGGCCACTACACCCTCAGTTCCCAAATTCTCGCCACTGTGAGGTGCCCGTAACGGAGTATCGTCATCTTGACGGAGCGTGCAGTTTCCCCGCGGCTTCCGCTTCTGTTCACTGTCATCAGCGCCGCTCGGCTTGCTCGCCCTAACCGGACAATTAGTCTTGAGGTGTTTCGTACTGTCGCACACATAGCAGCGACGAGGCTTCACTGGTCTCCTTGGGCGCTCACGCTCGTTTTCACCTCTGTCCAGGTCACCACCTCCTCTACTACTTCCACCGCGTTGACCTCCTTGCTTGGCACTAGCACGCTTGCCTCTGAACTCATTCTGTCTGGCACCAGCTGCAAGGATCACCTCACGAACTCTTTTGATGTATACACACTAGGATATGCACCATAGTAAATGGAAGACTTCAAGTTCTCAACCTCGGCCTGCTCGGGCAAACTCTGAAGCAGCATGTCCACCATTGTGCTATCCCCAATATTGTGCTTTAAGTGTACCACCTCCGTTTTGATGTTGAACATCTTGCAAAGGTGGATTTTTTGCATCTCCTCCTGGAGCTAGTTTCATACCCCAAAGTTTATTTTCCAAGCGATGAATCGTGTAGACTTTGATCGCTTCATTTTGCTTCCCTTCGTACAGGTTGCAAAGCTCTCCCCACATCTCCGATCCGATCTCCTTGTCGCGTATCTGCTGAAGAACATCGGCTGGCCCTGACGTACCAATCATGCGCATGATTTTGATCAGCTTCTTCTCGAACTCATCCTGCTTTTCTGCTCTTGCAGACGTCATACTCGCCGCGGTGACCTTCCCCGTGACGATCTCCTTCAGGTCATGTTCCTTGAAGACATTCATCATTGCCCATTTGTACGATTGCCAATGTTGGCCGTTCCAGTTCTTCGGCACTCCTTCCCCCGTGAATTTCATCGGCTTTTCCGGCTTCGACCTCGTCGCTGGATCCGAGAATACTTCCGCCAGTTGGGCTCAAAACCCTGTTAGATCATGCACCCGTTCCAAGCCACGGAGAGAAAAATGAAGGCTGACTAGATTTAGTGTTAGCTACTCACTACCAGAGCTCCTACCAACACTCCACGGGTTCAAGCCCGTTCCCATACAACGACGTGGTCTCTCAGCTTCTCAGCTCTCTTCTCAACCTCTCTGTGTGCCAGCTCTCAGATATGAATTCCAACAATGTATTGATCTGTGCTCCCCTATCTGAACGCTTAACCCGACGTGGCTCCGGACGGACTGCTCCGTCCGAGGCCAGCGTGTGTCCCTTGTGTCAATCCCTATAGGTTCGATCGCTAGACCCGAACACAAGGAGTTTCACCGGTGGGAGTTGTTAGATGTAGGTCTGGAGTGTGAGGCCGTACATAACTTCGGACGTAGCCCCTACAACTCAGATAACCAAATACAAACAGAGTTATATACAAAACACGTAGCCCTTCCTTATTCTTTCTGACCGTGGAAGGGTCGGTCTCAACACCAGTCAACTATCCGCACTTCCGGGATACTGGTAACCCCGGTCGCCGTTCCCTCACGCCATTGGGACTACTTCCTCCAACTGGAGCTCACTCTAGTTAATATGAAATGCGGGACTCCTTTCAGGTGCACAACCGCAATTAGGATATGAAATGAGGTAGGTTTACCCGTGACTCCACGCCCGGCACTCACCTCAACTTGGACTTGATTCTCTTTGGAGAACTCCACACCCGGATGTTCGTGGCTCCGGGGTGCCTTCACGCCGTAGTATCTTCGGGCCTCCGGGCAAATCTTCCGGCAAGCTTGGCCGAGGGTCTTGCGGGCTTATCGGTAAAACGAACTCTGATTTTGTTTATCTGTCTTTGGCTATCTGCTGCTTAAAGACATACACTCTGGTTAGACTTCTCTTCACTATGGTCGTGTCTACGTCGACCTTCTTGGCATCCTTGGCTCACTCCGTGCGACATAGAGGACGCGGGTTCGTTGAGGATTCTTCGGTGTTCCATGGAATCTTCCCATATCTTGGCCGGTCGGGCAGGCCAGTCGTTAATCACTTGACTTGAGTATGCAGGACTACTCCATCCGGACACGCTCATCCAGACTTTTCCCATTCGGACCATCGATGATACAGTGGCTGTATAACGGTCACTGGGTACAACTCGGATCCACGGATTTGCGACAGGTCGCCAGGTCGGTCGCATTGGTCGGTCGTTAGTCACTTGACTCGACTATGCGCGAGCCTTCACCCAATGTTCCCACAGATCTCTGCTCGGACTCATCCATCGGGACCTCGCCGTCCTCGTTCAGACTTCTCCATCGAGATTTCTCCATCTTGACCCATCTTCGTCGAGACTTTCACTTGGTGGTGGCCCACTCACTTACATGCTTCACGCTCAGAATCCAACACCTCAAGGCGGCTTGGAGGGCACTTACTTCGCTGCTGTGGTCGAACTTGGGTATCACGATGGCCTTCATCCGGACATGTACCCATCACGTCCAGACTCTCCTGCCCTCGAAATGATCGGTAGTGAAACTTGACGGACCTAACTCCCTGGGTTGTCCGCGTGTCCCATCGAACTTCCTTGAACTGGCTCCTCGGACTGGCCAATAGGTTGCTTGCTTGGGGGGGGGGGGGGCGGAAAATTCCACAGCCCCATTGTGTCAAGAGCACAACGCCGAAATGCGCATGGTTGTAGACTACAACGCGGTGGGCTGTGGCAAAGGCCTTGAGCCGAGTAAGTAGACACGAGCCTAGATGAACTCAGCATGCTCGACATCTCACGGTCCACTGCGTACAGCGCGTTAAGCATTGACTGCAAGGCTTGCTCCTCTTGGATACGAAGACGCGTTGCGGCAATCTCCGACTTTGACTCATCGATGCCGAGAGCTTCCCTTGAGTCTTCACTGCCCGAGTTTGAAGTTGTTCCTCCCCTCATGCGCTTCGCTGTTTGACGTAGTTTGCTTCTTCAGCAGCAGCTCGAGCAGCAGTTGGCGTCGTCGAGTCTTCTGTGGTGATTCCTTCGGTCCCGTGGCCATGTCCACGAACATGCGCTCAGAATACCTCAGCCGTCTGTCCTACTCCAGTAGTTGCGTCTGAAACTACGCGCGAGCTAGCTCTAGGCCTTCAGGGGCATCGTAATTGCGACCACGAGACGGCGGCATCGCTGCAAACCATCCCCTGCCCAAACTCCACAGTCGAGCGAGCTCAGCCATTGGTCTGCTCGTTTGCTATTGTCCAACGAGGTGAGGGCGCGCTGCTATATTTGAGCGCGGGATCACTGTACGATAAATGCTCCATGTTTTCTCAGACCGGTGCCAAGCACAAGTCGCAAACGCTGAAAATAGGCTGTACGTATCCGGCCGTACCAGGTCGAGGACCCGATTCGGGTGTCCGTGGACATCCGTAGACATCATTCGGGCAGCCGTGGCTGGCCGCCATCTTGCTTTCGGGTAGCCGTGAAAAAGGTATTTTTCTTATACGTGTATGTCATTGTCTAGCTTTCCAACATGGCGTCTGCATTTGGCCTGGCGACTAGTGTATAGATCTGAGTAGCAGCGAAAAGAAGACGGGAGCCTTGCGCGGGCCCCGACAGAACTGTTAATGACGCTAAGCTATACATAGAGCTTTGACTTCGGGGGCATCGGGTATCCGTGGAGTCTGGCCGGACGGCTGTGGCTATCCGCAATCACACCAGTGAGAGATCTCGGCTGGGAGAGATCTCGGCTGGCCGTGGCTGGCAGCGGCTACGGCCAAAACCTATCCGTCTGGCCGTTTGCGACCTCTGGTGCCAAGGCGCAGCTGTATTCTGAGGGGAAATATGGCTTTTTGTCCACGTTCGCTCCTACCGGTGGCAGTGCTCTTAACAGTAATCCACGCAATCTGCGTGATGTCGGCCCTGTATTATTGCTTCGTACCGGGAGAAAGCCCCATTGGGTTGTCGGCGCACATTGCAGCACGAGAGGTCCCTGCGCCAAGTGGGCACCGAAGAACTCCAACAAACCCGTCACAAATGCGATTATCCATAGCCGGAGCCCCTCGTCTCCGGTGTGCCAATTTACTCTTCGATCAGAATGATTTGATACAGTTTAGCTTGAGAGACTTGGCATTGACGGTGCAAGTTACGTTTCTAGCCTTGCCCTCAAAATCACCGTCACAATGCGTGTATCCGGTCCTTCCGGAGCAGACCCTGCACCAGCGTTCGCTCCTTTCTGCTGGTTTCCTCCTGCTGAGGTTCCCGTGCCTACTGGTACGGGGGGGCCTCCCGGTGTGGGCAACGTACGCCAAAGCGATCCGCCCTTCAGAACGCACTGCACTCGAACCTGCACCCACTGCACCACTTCCAGCTCAGGTCGGGACTTTGCACGCACAGAGGGTGCAGAAACCACCGCACCACCGGTACGAGCAGAACTCGACGGCGTGGTCGTGTCTGACCCAAGAGCAGACGCTGCTGTTGGAGCGGGCGGGTAGTACGTGACTTCGACTGCAAGCTGTTGACCGGCGGCAATAGCACCTCGTGCAGGTTCCAACGTGAACAATTTCGCGTGAGGCGATGCGGCATCCACCACAAGTTCGAACGAGCCAGCAGAGCCGCCAGCAGTAGGGAGAGAGCCCGCCGGGACTTCGTCGAGCCCGCCATAGACCCCACTGCTCGGAGAAGTACTACCAACGAATAGAGTTTTTGTGACCCTTGCCGAGCTTGTGGCATCCGTGTTGCTGTTGTCACCCGTGACAGACCCACTTCTAGTGCGTACGGCCTCACCCCCTGCGAAGGAGAGGACGAGAGTGGAGGCTGGTTTTCGCATCCCTGCAGCTGGCAAGTCGCTTCCTCCGACGCGAGACGGCAGCGAACTGAGCGAAATACTAGGAGGTAGATCAAACACATCTTCCACTAGTCGGGGCGTCACAAAGGGCCGTCTCCTGGCTTCAGCATCGCTAGCAGTCTCCTCTGTAGACGGCGCTGTATCTGCTGTCGGGGCGAAAACGTAGAGCTGGTTCTCCCAACACCGGCCAGAGACACTAATAACGTGCTGTTCGCTTTCGCTCGGGACCTTGATGCGATACCGTCGAGAATAGTGGCCAGGCCTCTGGTGATCGGGCTGAAAGACGACCTGCACACTTAAAGTTCCGCTTTCGGGGATGACAGCGCTGGTCGGCGAGAACGTGAACACTGGCAATCCCGTCGAAGCTGTCATCGCGTCAGTGCTTACTCGTTTGGCGTCGTCCTTCTCTTCTACCGGTACGATCGAGAAGGCCAAGGGGAAGGCACTGCCATTCGCCAGCACGAGCTCGCGAGTATTCCGTGTGCGTGCCAACACGTCGTCGAAAGTCAACTTCCCGTCTGCAGGATGGAGAGACAAACTCGGGTTGACGCCTTCACCACGAAGCTTAACACGAATATTCACCCCCAAAGCTGACAACTCCAACTCGTCTTCGTACCGAAGAGGCGTGCGCGGCTCGAACTCGACGCGAAGTGCACGCTTTCTCCTGTTGGCAGAGCTGGCTGGTACCTCTCGTAAGGCTCCTATCAGACGAAACGCCCCCAAAACGTGTAGCGGTTGAGCGCGTAAGAGCACACTTTCACTTGAACACGGCGCCGTTTCTAGTGTAAGCTCTCGAACAAGGGTCTGGCCAATTGCCACCTGACCGAAATCCAACGTTGTAGTCGACGGAATCAAACGCGGCTCCACCACAGTAGTCCGAACTTCCAAAGCTTGTACCGGCGCTGGTGCTTCTACCTTGGAGGGATGTTTACCGTCTGCGCTGCCTTCTTGCTCATGGAAACACAGGATAGTCCACGTATGGTGACAACTGCGAGGGTCGGTTACGGCATCTGCCTCCGGCTTTGCTGTGGGCTCTTCGTCCGGTCGGTTGCTGAGAGGCTCTTCTGTACTTTGCTCAGTACCCACGTCAGCGTGAACACTTCTTGCTGAAGTCATGGGAGGATCGGGAACGTTGTCGTCGCTAACGGGAGCGACTTCATCAAGTGTTTTAGCCTCAAAGTAGCAGCTTTTGACCAGCTTGAAAATGTCCTCAGTGGGCTCAAAGTCAATTTCCAGACGTACAGTCTCCCGTGGCGCCAAACGTACTACAAGCGGGGTAATTCTCAGGAACGGTGGCGCTTCAGGCGGCAGCCGCAACTCTACCTGACGCGAATGACGGCCAGATTGGTTTGTCATGTTCACGTTGCAGGTTTGTGTCTGTCCAAGTGATGTGGCACCAAGGCGAACAGCCGAGTGGGAGAATACAATCTCACTGGCGACACCGTTGCCGGAACACGGCAGCGTATACTCGTGATTAAAAGTCGATGACCACAGCGTCAATACCGGCTTTGCACGCCCCATGGCGCCAGTAGCGCCGAGAACTCCCGGGAAACTCGGCGTGTAGACGACCCGCAGTGTTCGTACCTCTCCAGGAAACACCACCAAGCCCACTCCTTCAGATACGTCGGCTACAGTCACATCTTTCGGCAAAGTGGTCACTCCTACGCGCTGGGGCAGGCGGGAAGGATTCGTGATGGTAAGCTCGTGGCTAACGCTGTGTCCGACGCAGCAAGCACCAAAATGCAACCCGCCGTCCGAATTTCCTGTCTTGACGTGCAGTAAAACCTCAAGCTGCAACGTTGTAGGTGTCAGTCTTGCTGTGAGCAAGAAGAAGACAGGAACCACTTGATCCGGCACCACGGCTTGAATTGGGACGGCCAGCATGCCCAGTTCGCGTGAGCCCCATCCAGCACGCTCAATTCGTTTCCACATGCGCTCTTCAGGTCGAAATTTTACCTGCACAGGGAACGTTCCTTCCCGCGAACCTGCCGCAGCCTGTACGAATCCAAAACCAGGATGGAATTCGACGTAGCCGACCAAAGCTTTGGGCACTTGCATCTGGATCTTCAGAGGCACTTTGCCTCGATTGCACACAACGAGCTGGCGTCGATATAGTTTTCCGTAGGCGCAACAGCGGAAGTCCAGTCGTGTGTGCGCAACAAAAATTGGGACCTGTGAGGCGACGCCCGACACGAGTACAGGAATGGAGGCGAGTCGTCGCAAGGCTGGCGATGAAATTCCTGATGACGATGAAGCGGGGAAATCCAAAACGAACGGTTGGTTTTCCAGGGCCATGGCGGTAGCAGGTGCGAACGTGAAGGAGACTGCGCTACTTGAATACGGCGCCACGACGCCTCTTTTTGTAAAACGGACAGGCTCGTGAGCGCCTTCAGGTTTGAACAGCGTTGTTTCACGAACACTCTCAAGCAGTTCTTGCTCTTCAGGATTCAGTGGATCTTCGGTATCGTCTTCTGCAGCAGTAGGTTCAGGTAAGCTACTTCGAATTGCTGTTGACGCTGCACTGCTCGCGCGGGATGCAACACGCGATCCCGCAGGCGTCACATGTTGAGCATCCTCGACACCTTCACCCACTTTTTGCTCGCCCTTGTCCTCTTGAGGGTTCTCGCTGCTATCAGCGTCAAGCTCAAGCTCAGCAGAATCACCATTGGTGGTGTCCACATCGACATCGTTCTCGAGTTCAGTTTCCCCGGGTTCTTTGTCATCGTGCGTTTCCAGGTCTGTCGGTTGGTCCGTGATAGACGCAGGCTGCTCCGGTTCGATGGATGGCGGTGGCAAACGGCGTACTCGATATTCCAGCGGCAGTGCTCCCTCATTAGCAAGCGTCAATGCGACTGTCGCACGCTCACCTGCAACCACTTCAGGAAACTGGAATTTGCGCTGGGAAAGAACCGGCACGGCCTTCTTGCATGTGCAGCGGACTGGCAGTTGAAAGACTCCGGTGGGTGCTGCTACAGATAACGTCGTCTCCAAGTCTCGTCCTTCCGTCCCGCTGAAGGTCATTTTCAGCGAACAGCTCATCCCCGCCGACATTCGCCCTGGCTTTTCATACACGATGTCAAACAGCTCGATCACTTCGTCGTCCATGGGCAGCAGCCGGAATTGGTTGAATGTGTTCGAGACATTCGTGAGAGTAAAGCCACGAGTGAGTGGGAGGCCCACGTCAAAGTCCTTAAACCAGAGCATCTGCGGGTTGGCAAGAAACGCGTTCCCAGTGAACGTCTTGCCCCACACCACCTGCGGCTGCGCAAACCTCGAGTCTTTCTGCCGCTGCCGTGCCTTAGCCAGCTGTCGTTCCTCCAGTACACTACGGCCTCGTGGTTTCTTGCGCTTTGTTGACGCTGATCCCTCCTCGGGGGTTTGATTCTCTTCATCTTCTTGTCGAGGGTCTTGAGGCCGACGAGATCCGTTTGCAGCAATTGGTGGCAACTTGACATCGCTGTTGGATAAAAGAGCGTGGTTTACCTTACGTAAATCCTGACCAGGTTTCACTCCTGGCAGCGGAGGCATCATCAGTCTCTCGGAAGCTTTCAGCTCTGCGCCTTCCGATTCGTCCCCCTCCGTTCTGTCCGAACTTATTGCAGGACCGTCGAGCTCTTGCTGCTTTCTCCGACGAGGCAGCAGCATAGAGCTCGACTCCGTCCCAGCATGAGGCGGTTTAGCAAGAACTTTAGCAACAACGCGGCGGCGATGTTCTGGGCTTGTACCTGCACTGCGTCCGAGACCAAAGCTGTGGTCCTTCATCGTGGTTTCCTGCGACGGGTACACCCGAACAAGTTTGCCCGTTGGATCCAGCGATTCTTTCCCAGTGCGTGACAGCAAGTACGCATTTGTTCGCTCCTCTTGGGCCGCTCGACCCATTTCGCGCTGGTACTTTCGCTCGTACGCGCGGTTGTCCGCCTCCAGTTTTTCTCGCCGTCGCGCAAGTCCCTTCTCCGCTTCTAAACGGCCCAAAAGCTTCGCCTCGCGGTCCTGAATGTTCTGTTCAATTCTTGCACGCTGCTTCCTCGCTTCTCGCTGCACCACTTTGCGTCTCGCGACCTCGTACGGGTTTTTGCCTTGGTCCAGAAGACTTTGGTGCATCCGAGCTTGCTGAGCCTTCTCCGCTTGATCTCGAGCTTGAATGGCGGAACTTTGCGCCCCGATTCTTGCCGAAGACGTGTCCAAGTCCTGCTTGAGCTTCAGCACAGCTTCGATTCGAGCCGAACGCTCGTCTTTTGCCTCCACCACCATCTGCGAGAGATATCGCCGGTCCGTCCGAAACCCATCGTGTAGTCTCTGTTGTACCGGAGCTCGAGGACTTCCATCACGACCTGGGAAGGAGACAGCGTTGCTATCATCTCGCGCTGCCATACAGGCGAGACTCAATTGGGCAAGTAAGGCCAAAGGACGCCAGTACTGGTAGAAGTCCGAGTGACGCTTGAGACTTGGGGGACACTTGAGTTCGCAAATAGGGTCAGGAGGATGGATACCTACAGGTCGTGGTTAGACAGGAACGGACCAGCCAAAGGTGTAGTGTGCTTTCTTGTTTCAACACAATACACAAGCGAGTGTTCTTTCTACACAACGAGACTCGTTGACAGCTCGTCCGCTGGCGTCCGTGGTGCTCATCCGCTACATCCAAAGAATTCCACTATGCAATACGGTACAACTCCCGTTGACAACCACCGCTCTTGGGAGTCCGGGGAACAACATCTAGTGGAAAAAAAAAAAACGAAAGAAAGAAAAGAAACAAGTTAGCTGCTCTTGCACACCCAGTCGACCATCGAGTTCGATTCGCCGGTCGATCGTGCAAGCGAAGCCAAGTAAGTCGCAGTGGTTCCAGAGCTGGCCACCGCTTGGCGGGCGGCTCATGTCTATCGCTGGGCTGGAGCGCTGCTATCAAAGCAGTGAGGTCGCTCCAGAGTCCCCTAACGCATAGTCGACATCTGCCTCGCCCTCGAAACTGTTGGCGACTTTCCAGTCCACTGCGTCCTCATGCTGAAGCAGCTCGTCGAGCGCTGCCGACGTCGGCTGCGGGTTCTCCACCCTTGCTACGCCGGCTTCACTTGACAGCCAGAGCATCTGCTGCATGTCACTACCGTCCACCTTGGCAGCCTCCGTCGCCCTGGAACTTCCAAACCACTGCTGAAAGTTGGCATTGTGCTCAAGCTGCTGGCCGACCAGCCCATTTCCACCCGTTGGTTCGTTGCTAGCTACGCCGGTTTTGCTTGGGAAGGGCTCCACCGACATCGATGAAAAGTGATCTAACGCAGGATACATCGGAGCGGCAACATGAACAGGATCCGAGGCAGACCGCAGTCTGCCGACAGCTCCATCTCTATCCGGCACTCCGCCAAACGTTGATTCCAAGATATGGGGCGGCGAATCGCTCTGCGCCATCGACATTTTCTCCAAATGGTTTGACAAATGCAACGCATTAGCCCAGTCATCACCAAGAGTTGCAAAAGCTTTCAAGCCCAGCTCCGACTCTGGTTCCTTCATGACAAACCCTTGAGCATCTTCTGTCGGTAGCGTTGCATGCTCAGCAATTTTGAAACACTCCATGCCAACCGGGAGCATCTCTGCGTCCTCGCTCTCCGCGAAACTCGCACTCGACTGGTAGGAGCTGGTCGAAGGCGGTCCTCCGCCAAAATCTAGCATTGCTGGGTCTTCAATCTCGTCCGAATCACAGTTTGCCAGGACAGACAAAATGTCACTGTCGATAGCCTGTTCATCACTTGATAGCGACGTCGAATGGTGCCCAGAAGCCGAGACCGACGATGGTGGCCACTCGAAGGACCCTCGTCCACCGGAACTCCCACTGCTAATCGGCAGAATCGCCGCGTGAGCGCTCGCCGCGCTGTCACTGCGATGATTAGCCGGTCTTTTGAGTTCTTCCAGCGGTTGGAATGGGGGCAACGCTGGAAGCGACTCGGACTTGGAGCGCAGTTTAATGCGTCGAGCTGTAGAGGCTGCTGCCTTTTTGGGGTGTGGCGTGGCAGCTCGACGCGGTTTGCGCGGTGTTTTAGCGCGTGTCTTCATCGGGAGAGACCTTGGCGCTGGAATCATGGGGGCAGCCAATGGGGTTACCACCTCCTCCATATGACTGACGGGCTCCGAATTCGAGCGCGAGCGCATGTTGCGACGTGCCGCTTTGGCCGACGGAGGGGTGATGTCCGATGGAGACGCCAGTTCAGTGATAGCGTTGCTGCTTTGGTTGCGGAGCAGCACGCTCGGGGCCGAGGCAAACGTCACCAACGGCGTCGCTGGTCGGATCGTCACATTTCGAGGGGCGCAGTGCAGTGGCAGCGAAAACGTGCCGGCTTGCTGCACACGTAACAACAACAACAAAACATATTTTAATTCTACACCGAACCAGGAAAATGAAAGAAAAAAAATAGTAACTAACCTGAGCCTGCGCCTCTTTCTTCTCTTGCGCTTCCGCTTCCGCCAGCTCCGGGTGCTTCACCCTCTGGTGATGAATTAACGAGCCCTCGGACCCGTACGCCTACCATTAAAATAAGCTCCCAATTAGCGCAAATCCTCACTTAAAACAGTTTAAAACACTAGCCTTGGGGCAGTCCTCGACGGGGCACTTGAATTTCCGGTCGATCTCTGCCGCCGAGCGTCTGCGCCTCTTCTTGCTCGTGCTCGAGGGCGGTGCCGCCTTCTCGGCGTCGGGCTCCGCAAGCTCCTGCGTCTCAATTTTCAGCTACGGCGAAAAAAACAAAAAGTGCAGTAAACGTTAGTCTCCGAGTGCTTAACTCTTCACCTAAAACTTAGCGTACATGCTGCTCCTCCTTAAACCTCGTCGCTTTGTCGTTAACTTTGGGGGGCGCCTTCTTGGCGCGTCGGGGCTTCAGCTTGGGCCCCGAGACGTCGGCCATGGCCACGTCGGCGCTCTGGAGCTGAAGCTCCACGCGGGGCTTGCGCTGCTTGGCCTTGGGCTTCATGGCGGAGAGCGGCGGCGCGCTCCTCTTGGCTGCTGAATGCGCCTCTTCAAGTGCCAAGGGAACGGGACGTGCGCTCGAACAAGTTGACATCTGCAAGTGCCAAACATACTGGAAGACGGGCCGTAGTACGCTCGTTAAAGTGTACAGCTCACTTCAACGTGATCGGATTCGACAGGGTTGGTGTCCCGTACGTCGAAATCACATCTCCACGAACGGCGTTAAACATGTAGGTACGTGTCTTTTAAAATAATACACGTTACGAAGTATTATTATGCCTTGCTATTTTTGGTGACTCAAGTTGCCTAGACTGTGAGCTTGGTAGGTAGGTAATAGAAAATAGGTCTAAAGACTCGAATCTCGACTCGTTCATGGAGATCGTGGCCGTGGATCGATGGCTGCTGCAACTCGCGGCAATTGACGAAGACGAGAGCGAGGCGGTGGCCATCAGCTGCGTCGAGTTCCTGCTATCGGAGACCAATGCCCAGTACCAGCAGAAATGCCTCGCTACTGAAGCTGTTCGGTCCGTGAGCGCTCGACTAGGAAACAACGTGCTGGACACGGTCTTCGCCGCGGCGCTCGAAGCGGAAATCGCGGTGGGAGACGCCCGGTTTCGACCCGAGAGCAGACCCGAGGCCGAGTCGAAAGACCGACACGCAGTGCGAAGCGTGCCCTCCAGAAGCCCGGAGAAACATTTCCCGACGCTGGGACCAAAGACGTCGTCAGCCCCCGCTTCGCGCGTTGGCAGCTCGCCAGAGAAGCTGCGATCTCACGCTGGAGTGTCGCCCACGAGGAGGAGGAGGAAAAGCGGTACGCGGCAGCACCGTTGTCGAAAAAAAAAAATGACTGTACCGTTTCCTGACAATTTACTGGCTGAATAGTTGGAAAGGACAAGGCGAGCGCACCTCCGGTTCAGATCATGGAGAGAGAAGGAGACGTCGACGACGAAAAACCCGTACGTTGTTGCTGCGGGTCTTTGGCAAAAAGTAGACTAGGGAAGTGCACGGACTTGTGGTTGCTGAAAAAAAATGACTACAGGAAATTAAAGCGTGGCGAGACAAATGCCTAAAGAGCCTCGAGGCATCAGCGCGGAAGCCAGGGTTCACCAAGTGGGTCAAGATGGCTCGAGTGTTCTCCGTTCCGGAGAGCCGTGTGTCAATGGAGGTCGGTGTGATCAACGCCCCTCCCCCAAATGTGGTGGAGGCTCTAGCAGCGACTCCGGTGCGCATGAAAACCAACGTGGACAGCTTCTCTTCGATCGTAGACGGCAGCGACGACGTTGGGCAAGTTCCTGCCACTACAAGACGACCGAGCCGTCGGTTCTCAATGATCTTGGACCCCACAGCACGAAGCCTCCAGCCCATGTCAGCAAAAATCCACAGCATTGCTGAAAACCCGCACCGCCAGTCCAAGCGACGGTCTCAGTCAGCGAGCGTTAACGACTCCGCTCTGCCGCAGCAACGAAAGTCGACGCTACTCACAGATTCACTCTCACGACGGAAGTTGACTCGAAACCCCTCTTCGACGGAGTCTTTATCCGGAAATTCCAACTGCGGCTGGAACAGTAGTCGAAGTCTTTGGCGCTACGAGCAGGAAGCTGGTAGTGCCACCAGCCGAACGTTTGCTGCTGATGGATCCGAGTTCAGTGCCACTGCACTCCCCGCTACTATGAGTGTGGCATCAGGGGTGGTCTTGTTGCAGGGCGAATCCGTCGTCGAAGGTCCTGAGTGGGTCGATGGCGCCACGACGATGTCTCGCAAGCGCTTTGATGTACGTACAAACTGTTTGTTATCAGCCTACGTCGAATGCAAACTCTCACTAGTCCATCGATGTCATGTGCAGCTTCAACAACGTCTAGCCACGGATGCCTTGCTGAACACCAACTCTGAGCGCGATCTGCAATCGCCTCGAGGTTCCAGTCTAGGTTCGCCGCTGCAGCTCGGCCATTATCCGGCCTCGCCACTATCAGAGCTCCACTTCCGTGACTATGAAGAAGTCCCACCGGAGCCCATTCCGATACCCCAACTCTCGCCAATTTCAACATCTACACTGGCGATTCCGCGAACGGTAAGTGTTGTACATGTACCTTCACTGATAAGTTTATTGTGATGCTTGTGTACTGACTTCAATTGCCGTTAATATTATTTTACAGCACCTTACATCATCGCTGTCAACGCCATCACTTCGAGTCCGCACATCAACAACTAGTGGTAAAGCAGGAGGCTCACTGAATAACAGTATGCCAGGCGAAAATGGCAGCAATCGAAGTGTCTGTACCGATAATAGCAGCAACAATGGCCACACAGCTCTGGGAAATCTGCAACCGCGACCGACTACAGCACTGCGAGCAATTGCTGCGCCTCCGAAGCTGGTTTCGGGTCGTGCAAGGGCGACGTCTGCAGCGTCGGGGGGCTCTAGGACCGCTGCACAGTCGATGAAAAGCACTGGAACAGCTTCGGCGAAGTATCTGCGCGAGTTTCCGAAGCCGAAGCCAGGCGTAATACGAGTTGTTAGCGACCAAGCAACAGCATTGTTGGGCAGCGTAGACGACCATCAACGAACCGCATGGATGTCCTAGCAAAATACAAAACGAGTTGAGAGCACATATCATAGTGCTCTACACCTAGTGTTTCTTGGTAGCCCATACCATGCAAGAAAACGCACGGACAAGGACTCGTCAACTAAACGGCGCGCATCGGCGTTTGTGACGAAGTTACGTGATCTGATGTTGGAGTTCTAGTTCATTACTTGACGCTAACGCGAGGTTCTCTCTTCAGCATTCAAACTACGAGGATCACACAGACAACATGAAGATATCTATTGTGAATCTCTCCTTATTCCGAAGGTGAGTTGGTCCAGATTCCAATCAGCTCTGAGCGCTCGGGCTCCTGTAGAGAGCGGATCCCCACGGGTTGTGTTGGAGCGACTACTATCTGCTTGTGCTTCGCTTCCATTTGTTTGGCTCGGCCCAAGTAGAAAGCCATCAAGGCCTGCCATCCATTTGCAGCAGAGAGATGGTAAGATCACTGACCCCCAAACGAATGCGAGAACAAATACGTCGATGTGTACCTCCTTCGACATCGCTGCCTTCGACATGACAGGAGCTGATTGCTTGGCCCCTGTCTTCTTCGAGGTCTCCTTCTGGGTTGTTTTCTGCTGATTCTTCCTCCTTGGCAGCTCAATGTTGGCTTCAGGCTTAGGCTCTGGCATGGGCTCCGTTGTCGCTGCTGGGTCAGACAAAGTAGTCCCTCGGGTCTTCGCTGTTGCCTGGGGAGGAAACGGGTTGTTGTCATCGTCACTTGGAGAGGCTGCAGCCTCCTGCTCCGTGGCAGGCACTATCGGTCCTAGGTCAATCCATTCGTCGCCGTCCACATCAACGCTACGCCCGAAAGTGTACACGACCTGCATTCGCGCTGACTCGGGTCGTGTCGCTCGCCCCTCCGACGATTTCTGAGGCTTTTCCCCAGCTCTCCTAAGAGTTCTTCACTTGGAGTGTGGGCGTCGAACCAGTGAATTGGGGGCGCCCATGCCGCCAACCGACCTCGTTTCCAACTGGAGCTGAAGCGGTACGCGAGTGGAGGCTCCACGTCCTCTAACAGATCATCAGATGGCTGCAGCATGTTCACGTACTAAGTACAGTACCAGTTGGTATTTCTGCATCTGTGCCATGGAGAATAGTCATCAAGCATTGGAGTTACTTACCACGAATGATACTTATTTTGTGCGACGCTCATCCGTGCTGACGTACCGGGTCGACTTCACTATAACGTTGCAGCGTCGCAAAACAAGGTTGGATGGCTTGTATTATTATATAGAATAGAATCTGCAAGTTACGCCATGATATCGTATACAACACGAGGCATTTCTTTGATCTTATGAACGTGGAAAAGTTGGAACACAACCAGTAAATGATTTATTTCCAGTGCAAGAACTCTCCCTCGGCAGGAGGATCACGCACTCGATGGCTTCGTCGAACGAGGTCAACAATAAATTCAAAGACATTCGCAAGCCTCGTAGAATCGACTGGTGACACCAAGCTCTTTTTGAGGGCGATACCCATTCAAGGCGTTTGAGTGTTGGCTATGGCAGTTCTTTGGACGACCCCTCAAGTGTTCACTCTGCTACCAGACATCTATCTTTACAGGATAGCGCAGAGGTAATCACACGTTTTACTGAAGCCCCAAAGTTCTGCCAGACATGAATGGATCTCGTTGAATTGAGATTCCTATGGAATCCATTTCTTCGACCTGTCAACTTGCGTTTGGTAACACTTTAAGGAAACCACCGGTCACAGTCATGCTGAGGGTTGGAAAAGTGAGGGCGCCAACAAAATCGATGCTGCTGAGGCTCAGTAGAGTACTTTAGGCTTTGTATGTGACGCAGGTGACAGGAAACATGTCCGCCACGGATAGGAAAGCAACTGCGGCGAAGGCGTGCGATCTGTCGTCGTCGAATCGTGAAATATGCATCAGTAGCATTATTTTCCTGGCCAAATCGACCCCGGCTCACGAGGAAAACGTGGGTCAATGATGCCAATTCGCTATCTTCCATCTGAATTGCAGGAAACAGTCCGTAAATTTGAGCTTGGAAGGATTCACAATCCAAGTAGTAACTCGATTTCAACATTTCCCGATTTGCGTCCTCGCTGCTTCACAATACAATCCACGGGAGGGCGAGCCATGCATTTCAACCAGCTCCAAGACTTCTTCCTTTAGTGAGTACAGCAGCGCAAATCCGACATCATTTGCTCCCGTCATCCAGTGGCATTGGTGGCGACGTTGTGCCATCAATTCGATCGACTGTCGCAGAGGCTTGGTAACTTAGCACATCATACTCCCTTTCCTCGGACAATTTGGATTGTTGGCAAGTACCTTCACGTAAGCTGGTATAAGTGTCATCAAGGGTTACTGACGCTGGGCGCTGTGAACATTCCCCCTGATCACTTTGGAATTCTCCACGCCGCAGGCATTCAGGATATTAAAACCCACACGATGCAGGTCTCTTCTCCATCTATGGCCACCATCGTGTTCGCGCTTTTGGTCGTTGTGGTAGCTGTCGCTCCACTCGAGGACCCTGTCCAACAAGATGAACAGACTTGGCTCAAGAAGTCGCTAGTGAACGTGCCCTCACTAAGACTGCAGGTAACGCTCAAGGGTAAGAACTTGAAAATCCACGGTCAATCCACCGTCGACGTATTTGTAAACCCAGTCGTGTCCGCTGAGCACAGCACACTGCGGTACGACGGGTCCGCCACCTTCATCCAGGACGGCACAAAGTTCACCTACATGTTCGTGAATGGTACATCATACATGGTGGAGAGCTCCGGTAACACCGTGGACACTGTACGCTGTCTTCAATCGATCCTGCCGTTCGAAAATATGCTACCGGCACTCAACAACGCGATTCCAACCCCGAGCGCGTCCATCAGCGGAGAAGCTGTGGAATGTCCAAGCGGATCGCTATTCCGGACATCGTTTAGCAGAGTTGACTTCGTGCTGTGCGCATCGGGTGCATCTGGATTCATTGCGTACGGACTTGATGTTACGATAGCGGTGGTGTACTTGTCGAGTCCGATCCAACGCATTTCAGCACTAATACGGACCGACGAGATAGGCTCGTGTCCGGTCGTGGCAACACCTACTCAAGTGACAACGGCAGCGCTCTCGTTGCTTACTGGTGAATTGCTTCCGCACACTGCGTCTCGGACTCTAAAGGCGGCGGCACCAGTGGCGATCCAGGTCGACCGATGTGAGTGCAAGTCCACTCCTCGTCCGTGCATTTTCTTGCATGGTTTGGGCAATCCGAACGAAGAACCAGAGTTGCAAGACACGCCCGAGTTGACGAAGGCAAAGTTCGGCAACATCGGCGACCACGCTCCGTGTTGTTTGACGGTGAAGTATGCAGTCATGAACACTGTCGATTACGGTTGGACGAACGACACGCTCCAACAGAAGTTCTGTGATTTCTCGCTCTCCATGAGCGAAACCAGCGACCTGTCGTCGCGTACAATTTCAAACACCATTGTCGTGACGCACTCCATGGGCGGACTTGTGATGGCCAGTGCACTCGCCACAGGGAAGTGTAACTTCGCGGAAACCACGTCCTGGGTGAGTCTTAGCGCGCCGATGACAGGCAGCATGGCTGGAGATTACATTCAGGACTTGTGTGACGATGGGGTCAGTTCGGTCGAAGCAGACCTTATCGAATTAGTTGGTCAGTGTCCTGCTTCCGCCGCGCGAAAGTCCGTTTCCTACCAGGGCGAAAAGTACAGCACCGCTACTCTCAACGCAGCGTATACAGCTGCTCAGACGGCGTACCGAGGAAACGTGACAGCTGCCATGTGTAGTAATTACTACGACGGCGTCGTATCAAAGTATCAGCTCCTGTGCATCGCTGGCGGCGAAGTGATTCCACACAAGTCGAGAGAGAACGACGGTCTGGTAGAGTTCCAGAGCTGCTTGGGCGGCCTCGATCCAGCCTTGTTCGGCACCAGCTATCTCGATCGCTTTTACAAGCCGGAGTTAAATCACGCAGATACGGCGTTTCTGACTCATGACGGTCTCTTCGAAGACTCTAAAAAACCATTCAAGTGGTTTGAATGTCTGCTGTAATCCACTGTTCTGCACATAACACAAAATAGAAGATGAGAGTCAAACCGTAACTAAGTTGTTTCTGCGTCCACTGCTTCAGAGTACTGTGCAACGTGTTTTGAAATTGTTTTGGGGCCAGGGGGTTAGTTGACACCCCATATTACTTCCCTTTGGACGCCTCATCCAGCAGAAATTCAGACCACATATCTGCAAAATTCTTGCCTTCAATTGTGGACGGGTCGACGGGGGCGTTTCCATCATCGCCTGGAGCTACAAGCCCGATGATAGACGAGAAGAGCCCACCACCGCCGTTACCTTCAATAGGATAGCCCAAGCCCACACGGCGCTTCTGCTCCTCCGTAAAGCCCTGCCAAATAGTACGCATTCAGTTGTGAATAGCGATTGGCACACGTTGTTAACCGCAGGATTAGACGCACCATCATTCGTGCCATGAGCTGAAGCACTTCATTCTTTTTGGTGCTGTCTACGTATGCCACCTAGAGTTCAATATCCACGATCGAGACGAAAATTAGGATTGCTTGTTCTCGAAAAAGATCGAAAAATTGAGCATACCACCAACTGCGCAGCAAGTCTCTTGTCCAGCACATCACGCTCCGAGTTGTACTGCGTTGCTGTACTCTCGAGTGCCTAGCCATAACCGTAAATGCGAGCACAGAAGTTACGACATTGAATTCCTGACAAAGGTGTGCCATCTACGTGTACCTCTCGGAGCTGCTCACACTCGTGCGTCTTCTTTGCCAACTGTTCCATCACCCGCTCCAAATCGTTCGCTTCTCCTTCGGTGGGCTCTGGCAGGGGCTGCTTTGTCTGCAGCTCTTTCTTCATCTCTTCCAGCTCAGCTTCCATCGCAGCAACGCGCTCTTTCTGTGTCTTGCTGTCCACCTGAAACTGGTGAAGGACGCCCTCCAGAGCATCCAGATCGCGCTGCAACCTCTCCGCATCTTGTTGCGCGACAGCTTTATCCGCTTCAGACGTAGTCAACCGAGCCTCCAGGTTATACAGCTGCTGGCTGTCGATCGAGCTCGCATGTTCCTCGCTTTTAGCCATCAATGCCGCCTTCTCCTCTTCATTTGCCGTCTTCATCTTTTCGATCTCCGCCAGTAAATCCATGTACCCCTGTTCATACTCCGCTGCTCTCGCATGCACCTCACGCTCGTCATCCCGCAGCGTCTCATTAGCAGTCTGCAACTCTTCCACCCGATCACGTAATGAAATCAGCTCCTTCTCATGAGCTTGACACTGCGTCGCCAGGGCATCAGCCTAAAAATCCAAAAAAGGTCAGCCAACTTCTTCGCACCAGCTCCTAAATAAATTCCAGCACAATTTTCACCTCAGCCTGCGACTGCTGCAGCTCCTGCACCAGTCGATCACGATCCGACCCTGAGTTCTGCCCGTCTTCAGTCTGCAACGCCACCGCATCGTTTCGTGCAGCCTGGAGCCTCTCAATAGTAGCCTTCTGCTGCGCAATCTCCACCTCCTACATGACAAAATTAGTACATTTTCCCTACAAAAGACTCTACATAGAATTAAAAAAAATCATTTACCTGCTCTTTCAACTGCCTTAGGAGTTGTCGGTCGTCCCCCGCTCGAGTCTCAAGCTCGTGAACCTAATACAAATCCATTCCAGAAATATTAGTCGTAATTATTTACATAAGATAAAAGACCATCACTCTTTTTCTCTCTCTTACTTTAATCTCCAGGATCTCGTTCTGCTTTTTCCTCTGCAGTAAAGCTCGCTCCAGCTCGCAAATGTATTGCTCCTGCTCGTCCTCTTCGATGGCAGGCGCGGCGGGCGGAGCGGAGCCGCTGGGGGACACGGGCGGGGGCGCCACGACGGCGGTAAAGCGGCTCCAGAGCTGGTCCTCGTCGTCCTGCTCCTGCTCGTCGCCCTCCTCAGGCGCAACGATGTCGGCCAAACCCTCGGTAAGTCGGGACCACATCGTGATTATTACGGATATATTTTTAAATAATACTTCGCAGCTATTGGATAGGTTCATTGTGTGGTACACAATTATTGGTGGTTCTACATAATATACAATCTGTAGTACATATTGCATATTTACCTGTACTTTTCTCGAAACCACATGCACTCGTAATCTATGTAAAGTTTGTGTACGCGTTGAAGTACGTTCTTACCACTGGTAAGTTACCAGGCAGGTAATCTCATCGATGGGATCCAGCGCCTCTGCTTCAGTTCACGGAGCACTTTGGCCGTCGCCACGTCAGTCGGGAGATATATCGGCTTGCGTTTCATCCCTCAATCGAACGTCGGGCTGTGCGTGCATTTGGAAGAGTAGACGAATGCTGTCCCAAGTGCTGCGTCGAACGCGGCTGCGACCTCGCCACAGCCACAATCGATTCCTGAGCGCCGTGAGGATGCAGGCCGTCGGAGAGCAGACGTTCGTGAACCCCCGGGACACCCGCTTAGCATACGCCGACATCATCGTAAACGTACCGGAGACTTTGTGCCAATATAGGAGACTTCTTCATCAGTGCTGGGCCCATCCTGGAGCGCCTCGACATCTTCGGGGCTGCCGTCGCTGAAAAGTACGCGGAAAAGTGGCCTACAGGTGATCGTTTGAGTTGGTACCTTAAGGGACTGACCAGGTAATTGTTTACTGCTTCATGTTGTTGCAGCGTGGCGTGCAAAGGGGTCGCGACGATCTCGGTCGACCTCGTGGACTTCAAGAGTCAGATCGCGCACGGTGACCTCGTGAGACTCGAAGGCGAAGTGATCTACACGGGGCGCTCGTCTTTGGCCGTCCAGATCACCGGCAACCGTCATGACGTCGAAGCGGGCAAGTTCATCCACACGCTGAGCGCCATCATGACGTGTGTGGCGCTGGACGGGGCCATGCGTCCGAGTTCGGGGCTTCCCAAGCTGCTGGGCCCGCTGGACCCAGAGTACGTGCGGGAACACGAGGAGATCGCGGCCCAGCGCAAGGAACTTGCGGCTCGCTGGCGCGCAGTCCAGGGGCAGGTGGACCAGCTGCCGCACGTGGCTGTGGACATGCTCAAGACGTACAGCTACGGCCGCTCGCTCGAGGTGCCGATCCCGGACACGCCCATCGAGGTGCAGAGCTCCTTCCTGCCCAAGCACCTGAACCGGAACCACACCAACTTCGGCGGCGAAGTGCTCACGTGGATGGACAAGGTGGCGCTCTACCGCGCCCGCAACGTGACCAAGAACCACAACATGGTCACCGTCTCGATGAACCGCAACTTCTTCAAGCTGCCGATCACCGTGGACGACATCGTGACCCTGCACGCCCGAGTCAGCAGCGCCCGGTGCGTCTTAACTCTGTAAAGACGATTGTTGCGGGGGTTTTGACCGTGTTCTTGTTGTCTGCACGCTGCCGCCACCACTTGGAGGTCGAGGTCGAGGTGTTTGTCGGCCGCATTGGCTCCAAGGAGCGTCGCAAGTCTCACACCGGGTGCGTGTATACAGTCGCTTTACCTTGCTCGCTTTAGGCACCAAGCTGATCCGTTGTTGGTCCCGGTGCAGCTACTTCACCGTAGCGAACTTGGATCGCTCGTACCGCATGAAGCAGATCGCCACGGGGCTCAAGGTGGACGAAAGCGACCAGGAGAGCATGCGCACACTGCTCCAAGGCCCAGCACCATTGGATGTTCGACGACCAGGAGCGCAAGCTGCTGACGCTCGAGCCGCTATCGCTGTCCACGCGAACTCGTCGAGCGTGACAGCCATACCGTGAACCTCCTGCTTACGTCGGCAAGCAACAAAGCAGCTGTGGTGCCCTAGTGATCGGCAAAACGCAATGTGAGACCGTGTGTCATTCCTCAAGTTGTTGCGTCGGATGCTGCGTGTCTTCTCAAAGCCTTTGCCCTTCATCCGCTCCGTCACCATGTCGAGTGCAGCGAAAAGCACCGTGACGGTGCAGCAGACGCGCTTGGCGTATGCGGATACCATCGTACGAGGAATAAACGGAGACCCTCACGCTGTTACAAGCCGCTGAAAGCTGTGTTTTTTGTTTCTTTCTTTGAGGACAGGGGCACGAACACTTCCGTGGCAAGCTGCTGGGGCTGGGGCCGCTACTGCATCGTCTTGACAACTTTGGCGGAGCTGCAGCTGAAAAGTTCGTTTGAAATGTCATGGTTTCGGACTGCTCCTCCAAATTGAGCTTTGACATTGTGGTGTGCACTTGGTGGGGACAGCGCGATCTCCAAGAAGGTGGCGATGGCAGCACTCGAGCACCTCGAGGTGTTTAGCCCCATCCAGCACGGAGACGTCGTGCGTCTTGAGGGCGAGCTGGTTAACATCGGACGCTCGTCGTTGACTGTGCAGGTGAGTTTGTGTTGCTAGTCAAAGGAGGACAGAGAGTGCTCGTGCTGAAGAAAATCTGTGCGTTGTTCGCGTGCAGGTCACCGGCTACCGACACGATATTACGACGCGGGAGTTTGTGCATGCTCTCGATGCAGTGATGACAGCGGTGGCGCTGGACGAGGACAATCGTCCGTATCGAGGACTGCCAGAACTGGTGGACCCCGACAATAGCGATGCAAACCGGATCAATCGACTCCAGGAGATCGCGCAGCAACGCAAGGACACGTCGATGCGCTTGAAGCGAGTGGAGGAGGCTGTGGACCAATTGCCAAACGTTTCACTGGAAATGCTAGACGAGACTTCGCGCGGGGGCGAGTGGTCGGAGGAAGTGTCCGTACAGGACACTATCGTTGCGCTCTCGACCTCCTTCCTGCCACGCCATTTGAACCGGAACGGAACGGTCTTCGGTGGCGAGATCCTCTCGTGGATGGTACCGCAGCGTATTCAGGCTGAGGGCCTGGAATTCAAGAGCTGTGTACCGGTGGCTGACGAATTCAGTGCTTGAACAGGACAAAACGGCGCTCTACTGCGGTCGGACCTTCACCGGTAACAGCAACATGGTGACTGTGTCTGCGAAAAGGGTTTATTTCCTGTTACCTATCACGACGGACGACGTTGCGACCATGGAGGCTCGAATTTGCGGTATCCGGTAAGCTATAGGTAGCAAATTGTCGACAAAGGTTTCGGGGTTGTGGACTTAGTAGTTCGTACGTGTAGGGGACACTACGTGGACGTGCAAGTAGAGGCTATCCTCCAGCAATTCGGGTCTCAAGAGCGCCGAAAGTCTCACACAGGGTACGAAGCTGAATATTATTTGCTGTCTAAGTAGGCGATTCGCCCACTGAGTTGATCTGCTCCTTGCTTGGAAGCTATTTTGCTGTTGCGAATCTGGATGCTTCGGAGCATGTCGCCTGGGTCACTCGAGGACTGGCTGCAACCGAAAAGGATCAAGATGGCTTGCGCACGCTGCTCAAAGCTCAGCATCGACGTCAGCTTGGCGAAGAAGTGCTCGAGCAACTGCAACTCCAGCCTCTCGCACTCTCTCCGATTGCTGGAAGCCATTTGTAAGTGCGATCGGACCGATCGCGAGGTAGTTGTGAGAGGAAAAGATTTAGTTACCATGGTCATGGAACTCTCACTACTGTAGTTCGCGTACTCCTACGGGTAGTATAAGCCATGATGAGTCTACTCGGTTTATCTGGGCAGGGGCTGTTGTACAAGTCTTGTCGCAGCACTCGTAGAAGCTCATGTAATGTACAAAGTCGATCGACAACAGGCGCTGACCTTGACGTTCCTTACACAAGTGGTGGCGCCGCAGAACTGTGTGCTGCATATCGTCGCCGGCACCGTCGCGTCGCTGGAGGTGATGGAGGTCACGAATGCTCATTTCTTGAGCTTGCTGGTCACTTGACTTGGTGGAGGTGGGTCTCGCAACATGGAAAAAGGGTGTCATGCTCAAGCTAGACGGCTGGCCATTCTGGTTCTTAGAGGCGTTGCTCGATCGCAACTTCGTGATGTTCACAGTAAAACTGTTCCCAAGAACCCTCCTACGACGAAATCGACGCTTAGAAGTGGGGCAAATCACGTGGTGCCTCAAAACCATCTTTTCATTTTAATCAAGATTTCTGTCGATCGGTTTGAAAATATGTTGGGGGGGGGGGGGGCCCCCCGGGTTGGTTTTAGCCCCCCGGGG